>JAURVB010014688.1:0-10532 GCA_033002965.1 Piper betle | reverse complement strand
AAGCCCTATAAACATAAGAGAACAAATAGACAATATAATACTATAAGTATATTCTTTAGGACAATTAACTATTGATGAAATAGAAGAAAAACTAAAACAAAAATATAATTTAGAATTAGTAGATGATATAGAAAAAGGAAAAATTCCCTATCAGATCTAGAAAATTCCCAAGTGCAGAAGATACTGCATATATGACGACCTTTGAACCAAAAAGACCCAAATGAGACTCCGACAGAAATAAGGGTAAGAGGGACAAAAGGCAAATTTGAAAGGCCTCCATGGGAAGATAAAATTAAATTATGAAGTACAAACTCGCAGTGAAGAAAACACTATAATTAACATAGAACCTAAATCTATTCAATTAGACTTTTCTAGAAGATTTACTATTAGATATGATTTACCTACCATATATATAGCACCAAAAAATATAGATTCTCAAGAATTCCTATTGGGATTAAATTTCATAACCTCAAATATAGGATGGATATTAGTAAAATTTCCCACTCATAAATATAAAAACAATCAGAGTTGTTGGCGAAGCGTGGTGGACCTACCCCACCTCGATTTTCTCTGCAAAAAAGAAGATATGGAAATAGAGAAATGAGACATAGCAGTTGTTACATCAACATGCTTATTTTAATATAGGCAAGGGTGAAATAGTACAAGAAGAAGTTACAAATATACCCATAATGAGAGAATTAGAAAAGCTAGAACTAATAGGAGAAGATATATCAAAAAATAAATGTACTTATGAATTTGGTCTAAAAATCAAAAATCCAGATCTTGTTATAAGAACAGCTAATTTGGAATATACTCTAGATGATATAGAAGAATTTAGAAAATGGATAAAAGAATAGTTAGACTTAAACTTAATAAGAAGATAAACTAGTCCTCATAGATCAGCTGCCTTTATAGTAAGAAATCATGCCGAAATCGCGAGAGGAAAGGCTAGGATAGTATATAATTATAAAAGATTAAAACAATAATACATATGATGATGCATATAATTTGCCTCATAAAGACAATATTCTAAATCTAATACAAGATAAAAAGCGGATATAATCAAATAAAAATAAAAGAAGAAGATAGAAATGGACTATTTTTTACTTGTCCAGAAGGCTTATTTGAATGGAATATTTTGAGTCTTTTGGTCTAAAAAATGCTCCGGCTATCTTTCCAAGATATATGGATAGTTTATTTTAAAAATATAATTTTTGTTTAGTTTACATAGATGATATTCTAGTAGCTTCTGATAATATGAAAGAACATATTAAACATCTAGAACAAGTTTTTACTACTATAAAAAGAAGTAGGAATTGTGATATCAAAGAAAAAGACAGAGATACGAAAAAGAGTTATAAACTTTCTAGGATTAAAAATAGGCAATGGAACTATAGAATTACAACCTTATATAGTAAACAAAGCTCTAGAATTCCCGGATAAAATAGAAATAAAAAACAATTACAGTCATTTTTAGGTTCATTAAATTATGCTAGAAAATTCATACCTAACTTATCTAAGTTGGTAGGACCCTTATATAGTAAATTAGGAAAGAATTGGACAAAAGCATTTTAATCAAGAAGATGTAAATTTAGTACAAAAAATAAAAAAGAGAAATAAAAAGATTACCCCTTCAGAATTACCATTAGTAGACGAATATAAAGTAATAGAAGTAGACTCTAATAAGGATGAATGGGGAGCAAGTATCACTTACTAAATTTAACAAATACAGGGATAAGGATACTGAAAAAAATAAGTTGTTATACTCCTCCGAGAAATTTGAAAAATCAAAGCTGGACTAGTTTAGATACGGAAATACAGGGTGTAATAAACGCTATTAATACTTTTAGGTTATATTTAAACAAATAGTTTACTGTAAGAACAGATTGCGAAAATATTGTAAAATATATAAATAATCACAATAGTAAAAGACATAACAATAAAAGGTGGTTAAACTTTCAAAATGCAATCCAAGGTATGGGTTATGAAATTGAAATTGAACATATTTCGGGGAAAAATAATGCGCTGGCTGATATTTCATCAAGAAAACTTGCGAGAATTATTGGAAAAATGCTAGAAACAGCACTATTCCTTGAGGATAGTCCTCAAGGTACCCTGTTACGCATTCAGGGTAAAACCAAGGGTTATGGTTCTTAAAAACCAAAATCATATGTCCTATGTTAACCGAGATTGGTGGCTTCCTATTTATTATTGGTTATTTTAAATAGTGAAAATGGCTTCATCTGTCAAGACCCACTACTCAAGAATATAGAGAAAGCCTCAAAACCCAAAGCAGTGTCTATAAATAAAAAGCCCACTAGACTATACAATTTTGGTTCATTTCTAGTTATTCTCCTTTAGTGAAAATAACTTTGAACCTCCAACCCATGTCAAGCTAGATGAAAATCAACATGTCCTCCTAGACAATCTTTTGGAACAGCAAAACCCAGTTTCACAAACACAAAACTCTCCAAGGCTCTTAGTCAATATTTGTCATCAATCCAAAAAAAGCCTGCCTCAAAAAATTTTAGCCATTATGTAGTAGTAAGTGGCTTTGAAACAGGTGTATTCGTAAAATGGAACTCAGTAAAAACGGCTACTAATGGATATGATTGGGCCTGTCTTGTAAAAATTTTAGCCATTATATAGTAGTACGGAGGATTTTATACTTTGGCTGAAGCATTACAATATGCAAGGGAGAAGTTTGGATCAGATTTTTATCATTGAAGAAGGAACTCTACTGGAAATATTACAAGCCAATTATGAATTGGAAAATCAGCTACAAGAAATAAAAAATGAAGACATGAAAAAATTAAAAGAGCTGATGATCCTTCTGGAAAAAAGAGTAAAAGGGCAGGATTATGAAATTCAAAGGATTAAACAAGCAGTTACTACTCAAGGAAGAAGAGGTAAATAACCTCACAAGTGAAAATGTTGACTATATGGTAAAAGTAGCCATGCATCAAAAGACAGGTATTCCTTACTGCAACAGAATAATGGAATGTCTCTCTGTACGCCTGAAGATGCCCCAGTTCACGTGCATAACATTGCAGCCGCTATTTGAAGCTTATCCAGAAGTCAAGATTATCATAGCCGAAAAGGCTAAAAGGGCCTTCTATGATAACATTATTGAGCTTACAAAATTTCCTCATGGTAGCAGAATATATAGGTCTCTATAAGGGAGTAACTGTGACTCAAGAATACTTTTAATATATGGAACAACTTGCTGGATTTCTCAAGGCACAGATTAATATGACACAGTGCACCATGCCTAATGAAAAGATCATTAGATTATTTGATTGTGGCATGATAGGTTATATTATCTTCAACAGGCCTAAAGAAACTCATATATTTGGAAATAAAATAAATTAAACTATGGGAAGCATTACTGAGTCTGAATCAAGCTCAGATATATTCATTCCTCCCCAAGCTATGGGCTAACTAAAGAACTTGCCAAGCATGAAATTTTTATAGTACCTATAGCCATAGCCAAATACACTGTAAGTACTCCAAAAGATATTCAGTTCATGGATAACATGGATTTCTGTTTATTTTTAGAACAAGAAAAAAGAAGAAGTTATCAACCGCTATGGTACAACTTCAATCTCTTAACAGAAGGAAGAACTATGCAAATCTGGGGACCCAGTAACTGGAAAATTCAGATTCCCTTTTATTGGAGAAGAACATACTGTGGTAAATGATGATATTATTGAAGGAGATGCACGATGGAGAAACCCCATGTCATTTGGACATCATAATTCAAATATGGTGGCAAGAGAAAGAATTGGGGTGCACAATGGAAATAATTATTATCAAGATAATAGGAGATTTTTAAGAAAGTATTGAAGACCCTCCACATGGCAATAATAACAACATAAAAGAAGATGATGGAGAAGAAGATGCTTTGCCAGAAGATAACTACGAATCTGAAGCACTCAAGTAACCATTGACATAGACTGACAACAGAAGAATAAAGCGGTTGTAAAATGAAGAATCTACAACTTTTAAGTGTCAAGTTTGTATGGATGGACTTGAATCCAAATCTGTCTATAATTGGATACGTCCGTAATTATAAACTAGAGTTTGTATATGAGTCGAATCTAAGTCTATATAAGGATTCATAGTGTGTATATAAGAGGCAAGTCTTATGAAGGTTGAAGAAGTTGGGATTGTAGAAGGGGTGAAGATCTTATAGATCTTAAGCTTCTGTAAGTTCTATCTATATAATATAAAGTGTGTTGGGTTATTTATATTCTTGTTTCATATTATAAGATTGGTTTAACCAAACAATAAAGAAGCTTTTTGAAAACATTGAAATCTTTGATAAGACCCTCTGAGTTCTAGCACGTCGGCGTTAAGTGAAGGATACTGTTTTAGCCATTTGGTCCAAAGAACCATATCATAAGAAGTAGTGGAGTTTTTAAGAAGAATTTTTATTAACTGGAAAACTATATCTAATAGGTTAATGTTAGAAGAATAAGATATAATTTTACTAGGACTTGTCTGCGCCATAATATTTGTTTTTATATGTGTTAATTGTTAATATTTTGTGGAAAAGTTTAAAAAAAGAGGAAAGAAAAAATAACAAGCGAGTTAATTTAAGGATTGAACCTTAGTATTATGATTGAACCTTAGTATTGTTATAGCTAAAGACAGAGTACAAATAATAAGTATTCATATTTATAATATTTTAGTAATAGTTATATTATTACTAATAGATCCTTTGTACTTCTTATATATTTTGTGATATTTTGCCTCATAGTTCAAAAGGTCCTAGTTCCAAAGATATATATAAAAAAACCTAAACACTAGGCCCGTTCTGAATGGTATAAATGAAGGTTAATTTGTGCCAATTTGCTATGTTATTCTTTCTAAGGCTTACAGTGTGCCTTGATTTAGCATATGATAATTCCAATCATGAAGTTTGCCTATTTTATATTTTTAAAAATTAACAATAGAACCGTAGATGGGAAGCTTTAAGTCATAGCACAATATAGGTTGCTTGTATTCATGTCACAAAAGACCAACCTTAAATTTGACTATAAAATGGATGAATGGAAATATATTAATGTACCGAACAAATTCTGCATTCAACTTTCACGGAGAAAGAAGTCGGCGTGAGACTAGTGGGAGATGCTCGTCATCAAAAAATATAAAAATAAGAAATCTACTTATATATATATATTAATAAAGAGGGAATTTTGTTAATCTCAATTTGTTAAAGAAAGATAAAAAAATTTTATTTTATTATAGAAGGTCCCAAGTTAAAACTCGCAAACTTTAACTTCTAATTTTATAATAATAAGAATACATATATTTGTTTCAGCACAAAAATATATCATAAAAAAGTTAAATAATTATAACATATCTTTTCATTAAAATCAAATATATCTTTATTTAGGATATTAAATTATTACAACCTATTTAATTATTCAACGATAATTTATATATAAGATTAAAATTTATCGAGTACATCGCGATAAATTGCCTGGTTTATAATATCATATGCAGTGGCCCCACCAAAAAGAAACTTATTAGGAAAATAACACTTGAAATAACAGTTGCCCACATGACATGGTGCCGGAAATTCGGACAAACTTTAACTTCTAACTTCATAATAATAAGAATATACATGTTTGTCTCCCACAAAAAAATATCATAAAACAAAATTATAATATACCTTTTCATTAAAATCAGATATATCTTTAGAATCGATCATGGTCTTTATTTAAGATATTAAATTGTTACAACCTATTTAATTATTCAACGAGAATTTATATATATAATTAAACTTTATCAAGTACATTGCGATAAATTGCCTCGTTTATGTAAATATCATATGCAGTTGCCACACCAAAAATAAACTTATTAGGAAAATAACAGTTGATATAACAGTTGTCCACATGACATGGTGCCGGAATTTCGGACAGCAGCAAAAGATAATCTGAAATAGTTGCCAAGAAATGCCTGCGACAATGATAATAAACCATAGCGAAAGGCAAGCAATATGCGTAAAATGCAACACCGTATTATCTGCGGGAAAGATTGCTACGACCAGCATGATGAACGCCAAGCTCGTGGATATGATAGCAACAAACATGACCCTGACCAAGATTCTTGTCAGAATTTTTTCTTGAGAGGAAGCGCCGTCATCATCATAAGTATGACGCATAAAGAACTGAACAAACCGATAACATCACGTACGAAAAAGAGAACGAAGAACGGAGACTTTGAAATTACGGCTTCCCCATCTGACAGTTCATAATCAAAATAATTCTTTGTGGCATTATGATCGTTCTGATTGTGAAGATAATATCCTCCCGGGGGATTCACACCTGCTTGAAAGGTGATGGTGGCAATCAGTGTGGCCACAACCATGAGTGTGCCATGCGATTCGTTTAGCCATTTCTTGTGCTTAGCCTGTTTTTTTCTCCAACTTTCCCTTCGTTGGAGACCATTGGGAATGTCGACAATGTGACTTGGCTGGTCTGACGGCTCTCTTCCTGATAAGCCCCCAGCTCCAACGATGATCTCCTTTAGTCTTGCATCAATTTCTGCCATGGGAGATTGATCCGGCAACAAGTCCAGAGCTGTCTCTCCCCTCCGGTTTTTGACATTGACCTCAACTTGTGTGCTCCTCACTACAAACCTAACAATCTACCGAGAGAACAGTTTCAAATTTAATCACTCGGAGATCATTGTTCTCAAATTAATCAAAAAAGAAAAAACTTGGAGTAGACTCTATTGTCTATATATGGAGTTGACTACAAGACGAGTCTAAACTGAGTCAAATGACATTTTGTTTTATTTCTAAAATAGATAAGAGCTGAAGTAAAATATTGAAGGTAAGAAAGAGAAAGTTTTTGAATCAAATTTGAAGGTAATGATAACAATATATAAATAAAAAAATAGAACTAAAAAATGATGAGGAACACATAATTCATAACAGAGAATAAAAGTATTAAGCGGTGAGCGCCTCAATTGCTTTCCTTGCGGTTGCAACATGCAGGATTGTGTTACCCATTGCATCCTTCATGTTTACGAGGTCATTGTAATTCGGTTTCTCGAACAAAAACTTCAAGGCTTCTATCCGGTTCCCCTTCACACACATATGAAGAACAGTTTCTCCCCTTGTCGCCTTTTCAAGAGCTTCGGGATCTGCCCGCACCAACTTATCTAAGACATCGATCCGTCCTCTTATGGCAGCAATGTGAACGGGCATTCTTCCATCGTAGTCTTTAAGCAATCAGAGGTCACTGCCCACCTTCAAGAGCTCTTCAACCGCTTCTACGTGGCCATTGTCCGAAGCCAAATGCAGGGGGAATGTCCATGGCGGTTCACTTCTAGGGCCAATGCCGAATTTCGATGGAGTATCTCCTTGATGAATTCGTAGTGACCAAGTAAAGCGGCAATGTGTAGAACAGACTCTCCCATTGAGGTGGTCTGCACTTGATGCAAGGTTGTTGAATCATGTTGAAGGATAGAATGTAGCATGCCCACATCTCCACCTATTGCTGCCTTGTAAAGACGAGCATCCATCGCTTCACAATGTATGAGCAAACCTGTAAGTGGCCAAAAGAGATAATTAATTATTATGGTACACTTAGCTAATACACTGTGTGTCACAATTAAATTGGAAGGGCTGGGTAAGCGGGTCACTGGAATACTGCGTAGTTACTAGACGTTTACGATATGACCTTTCGTACTTGGAAGAGAATTAGGAGAGGTGGAGAGCAGAGAACATTTTTTGTTTTTGATCATCTTGAATTTTTAATGAAATATTGAATTTCGTATCCCTTCATCTCGTCTAGGGTTGTTATTCTAGTCGCCGCCGGTTGATCAATTCCTTGATCAATTGGACCCCTGTAATCCATTTTCTTTCCCTTATAATCTGATCTATCAACACCACAGCTCCCCGAAGGCGCAAGATGGCCAACAAAGGCAAAGGAATCCTTGCCATTGAAGGGACATGTGACAAAGTGGAATCAGAGCTTCCCTTGAAGGATCAATCGGAAGCAGGGGGAAATGAAGATCTTATTTCAGTTACAGAGACAGATGGTGGGGATGAATCGAGGAAATGTTACCAGGGTAGAAACAACAGCACAACAATTGGAAAGGAAAACTCCAATGACCCTTAATCGTCACCCTATCTAAGTTTCTAAAAAGTCTTCTCTGGAATTCCCAAAATATGCTGGTGACGAGGACCCGTGGATTGGGTGGGTAACGTTTGAGAACTATTTTAGATTTCATGCGATAGTAGTTGAAGACAAGGTTACTGTAACGACCCAGATCAAAGTACAACATAATGGGCTAAGTCATCTCTTTAAAATGGGTACCCCAGAAGTTAAAGATCTCTAGTCATTCCCACTTATAAACAGGATCTTCTCCCAGTAGGTATTAGATGTGGGACTAAGTTGAGGGATCTCACAATCCACCCACCTTAGGAAATTTCGTCCCCGAAATGCCTATTCTTGGCCTGTTGCTAGCCCCAGCCCACGTCCTTTCTGGCCTGTGACTGGCAGCTTAGCCAACGTTTCTAGTCTTGGCCCGTTGCTAACCCCAGCCCACAACCTTTTGGCCCGTGACCGGCAGCCTAGCCAACGTCTCTAGTCCATCCCACCATCTAACACGGAACCAGGTCGGCTCTGATACTATTTGTAACGACCCAGCCCAAAGTGCAACGTAATAGGCTAAGTCATCTCTTTAAAATGGGTACCCCGGGAGTTAAAGATCTATAGTCCATTCCCACTTATAAACAGGTTTGTAACGACCCAACCCAAAGTGTAACGTAATGGGTCTAAGTCATTTTTTTAAAATGGTTAGACCCAAGTTAAAGATCTATAGTCCATTCCCACTTATAAACAGGATCTTCTCCCAGTAGGTTAGATGTGGGATTAAGTTGAGGGATCTCACAATCCACCCACCTTAGGAAATTTCATCCTAGAAATTCCTATATTTGGCCCATTGCTAGCCCCAGCCCACGACCTTTCTGTCCCGTGACCGGCAGCCTAGCCAATGTCCCTAATCTAGCCCGTTGCTAGCCCCAGCCCACGACCTTTTTAGCCCGTGACCGGCAGCCTAGCCAAGGTCCCTAATCCAGCCCACCATCTAACACAGAACCAGGTTTGCTCTGATACCATTTGTAATGACCCAGCCCAAAGTGCAACATAATGGGTTAAGTCATTTCTTTAAAATGGGTACCCCGGAAGTTAAAGATCTCTAGTCCATTCCCACTTAAGCAGTAGGAATTAGATGTGGGACTAAGTTGAAGGATCTCACAATCCACCCACCTTAGGAAATTTCGTCCCCGAAATGCCTATTCTTGGCCAGTTGCTAGCCCCAGCCCACTTCCTTTCTGGCTCGTGACCGACAGCCTAGCTAACGTTTCTAGTCTTGGCCCAGCCCACAACCTTTTTTGGCCCGTGACCGGCAGCCTAGCCAACATCCCTAGTCCATCCCACCATCTAACACAGAACCAACTTGGCTCTGATACCATTTGTAACGACCCAACCCAAAGTGTAACGTAATGGGTCTAAGTCATTTCTTTAAAATGGTTAACCTAAGTTAAAGATCTATAGTCCATTCCCACTTATAAACAAGATCTTCTCCCAGTAGGTATTAGATGTGGGATTAAGTTGAGGGATCTCACAGTTACAATGACGGTGTTTCACTTAAAAGGCCAAGCAAGAAGGTTGTACCAGGTGTTCTACAATGACGAAGGACCGGTGGATTGGGATCGATTTAAGAATGCTATATTTGCAATGTTTGGATCTACTTATAAAAATCACTTTGGGGAACTATCAAAATTGATGCAGACAGGGACACGGCTGTACAAGAGTACATTAATGCCTGTGGGACGGCGTTGGGAAAGACAAAGGACCTTCCAAAGGATCAGTTGGTGTCATGCTTTATAAGTGGATTAAAACCGAACATAGGGGCGAGCTTGAGATCGTTGAACCACCAAATCTGACCACTGCGACATTGCTAGCCAATAAGTACGGACGGAAATCCCATATCAGAAGAACACTTTGGGGAAATACCAACATAACTAAGGGAAGGAAACAGGCCCCTCTTCTACAGAGGTGGTTCAAACACATGGCACAGGTGACAGTAAAGGTGTAGAGACGCCTCAGGTGATGAAGTTTAATTACGAAGACATCAAGGACAAGAAGGCAAAAGGGTTGTGCTTCAGTGTGAGGAAAAGCATACACCGGGACACATTTGCAAGAAGCTATTCTTATTGACTTGGTGTGGAACATTGAGGAAGATGGACAAACTGAATTATATGGGGGAGGAAGAGTCACAAAGGCCAGAGCTATTAGTGCATGCCCTAAAGGACAGATCACAGCTGACACTATGAGGGTGATTGGGCTTTGGTTGACGGAGGAAGCACACGTAACTTTCTCAATCAGCAAGTGGTTGAAGAGTTGGGACTTAAAACAGATGGGTCTACCTCCCTCAAGGTAGGTGTTGCAAGTAGTCATCGACTACTTAGTTCAAAGATGTGTTGATAACTCTCGTATTCATACTCA
>JAURVB010014687.1:0-11816 GCA_033002965.1 Piper betle | reverse complement strand
TTTGATCGTTATAAATAATAATAATTTTAATATGTCAATCTTATGATTTAGTATATTTTTTATCAAAATATATATTTATACACACACAACGTATGTGAATCTTTGCGAGTGAATCACAATCACTTTATGTATTTTCATTTGCTAGTTATATATTGTAGTCCTGATATAGAAAGTTTTAGAAGCAAGTGACATACTCTGGGGCGTTGGAACATAGGTATTAGTAGTATTAGTGGCGTGGAGTACGCATGGACTACGTATGGACACACGATCACCGCCTCGGTCTCCCATTATCATTTCTCTCACTCATCAACCCAAATACAATTACTTCCATGGCTGCTCAAGTTGTAAGCAAGCACTCCCCTCATTCCTCTTCTTTTCCATCCCCACCCCTCTTTTAAGTTCCAAACCCAAACTTTATGATGCAGGGACGAATATAAAAGAGAAGCTCGCCAAAATGTTACTAGTCATATGCATATATGCATATGGAATATTTGTTTGTCCTTAACCGTATTGAACCATCTTGAACCATCTTGAACTGCTTTAGCCATTTTAAAGTTGGTGAGACATGACATCTGCTGCCTATGAAGGGTACATGCCATGTTTTTTGTCCCAAAGCTGCGTCTATACCATGGTTTCATATCAATAAAATTAAACTGAAATTAAAATTTGGCTTGCTTCAAAATTTGTTTCATTTCCATTTATGGAACTCCCACTTAAATTTTAGTCCAGACCCAAAACAAACCAAAAAAAAACCTAAGTTTTTTTATAAATGTCCATATAAAATATATATACATGTTTTATATAATCATTGTCAAATCATTTAATTTTATATATATGGTTAACTTTTTGTAATGTTTAGATTAATTTTAATGCGATTATGTTCACATGGGTGAAATATTATATATACATGATTTATATATTAGCATATGCAACCAGTAGTAATATATTTTGGTGATCTCCTTGCAGCTATGGTAGGAGACAATTATCTCTTCTGCACCTTGCACCTCTCTCCTCTCGGGTACGTCGTAGAATAGAAATGCATGTCACCTGAACCAATTCTTTTCTTCCACCACTCTCACCTCTCTTGTCAGCATGCCACCTATCATGTCATTCACACACACCCTAAAAGGAGCAATGATGTTAAGATTTCGAAGGGAAATTAAGGAGCTTCTCCGCCAAGTAAAATATCAAACTTTCTTCTTTTGTCATTTTGATTTTATTCCCTTTCATTTGCTTGCTACCTCCTGAACTTCTGGATGTGTTTCAGATCGAACTGTCCTCTGAATTTGTTAATTTAAGGCGTGCAAAGGTTATATTTTCACCTAAAGATCCTGCTGTGGCCTCATTTCTTGAGGTTTGATTCAGCTCCCATTCGCTCTCTCTCATGTTTTATGGCAAGCTAGTGTCATGATGTCCTTGATAAGGCTTGATTGAAGAGCGAGAAATTTTCCTAACTAGAGTCTCGAACGCGTCAATCAAACCCAGCATGAGACAAAGATAATAGAAAACTGTAAGCAAAGCAAAAAGGATTAGGAACAAATAGAATTTACGGAACAATTTCGTAAATGGAAATGGGCGAGGGATATTCATAAGATGAAGTTTTACGATGTTTTGTTTGGTAAGTGTGATTATATAATTTTTCATTGTAGGTTGAAAAGGCATCAAAAGCTAGTCCTTCATCATAATTTGTTTCTTTGTGCTAAAGGATTTAATACGATGTTTAAATAAAATTTAAATGATAAATAAAATATCTTATTAAAGGTAAAAAAGAATTTGTGAACAAATATGTATTAATAGTTATTTTCAAAAGCAATACTAAAAAGGACGATACCTAAACACTGGATTTCTTTTTCAAACCTCAAATTTCAATGCATGTCCCCTATGAATAAACATAATACTTAATTCTTTATAGGGAAATGCGGACATCATATTCACAAAGTTGTTTTCATAATAACAGACGTCCCTTTCTTTTGTCCTTTTTTGCCACTTTTATGAATATATAGTATTCACGTGCCAATACTTTTTATCAACTAATTACTAATTTCTAAATAATTTGTAGTTTTAAAAGTTATTTGATCGTTATAAATAATAATAATTTTAATATGTCAATCATCTGATTTAGTATTTTTTATCATTATATATATATATATATATATATATATATATATATATACCAAACTCCAAAACTCTTGGCAGCACATCAAACGGCTGCCTTATAAGGGCCCTGCCAAACTACCAACAAACAACCCCACATCCCACCCCCCACCCCACCCCACCGCCACCTTGCCGCGGCGCCCCCGCCACCACCCCCAATTTTTAAATTTATGATTAATGTCTATAAACCATGATTCCAACTTCTTGCATGGTTGGCATACGATCGATGCTTATGGTTTGATCTCGAATGATTTCACAGATAGCTAATAAGATAGCTAATAACTCACGTAGCCCAACTCTTAGTATTTATATATATCAAGGTCCCAATTAATATTTACCATAGGACTATTTTCAAATACTCATCACGCTTATAATTAGGCATTTATGCTGCTGAACAAATGGTCACACCATTATTAGGCTTATTATTTTTGGGTTTTAACAAATGTCCATGGGCACCGGTTAGGGGTCCTTTTTTGATAAATTAAATATCGTACGTGAGGCAATGAGTGAGTGATTCTCATATTATAAATACTATTTACGAGACAACCCCCGACTTTCTCTCCGACCACTCGTCTTCTCCCCCGACTACTCGTTTTCTCCCATCCATCACTTTTTATTCTAAACACTCGACGCCACCCCTTTATCTATCCCCGATTCTGCCACCGGTGACCATCGCCGCCGCCGTCTGGTTGCCACCTCAACGTTGCCGACCCTCCCGCGATATTTTCCAACTAGAACAGAAGCCCAACACCATCCAGTTGCCAAAAAATCAGATTGGCCAAGGTTCTTCTTAGTGGAATCTCTAGAAACGTCGATAGCATTATTCATTCTTCTTTCGTTTTGAGCCATTATCTTGTACTCCTTCTACAATCGGGTGCAGAAAATATTGAAACACGCACCTGGTCAGAAAATGCTTTTAATTTGCTAACGTTTTTATAAACTAGATTTAGTCGTTAGGAAGAAGTGTTGTCCTATCTGTAAAACTAGCTTTTTATGTGTTCATGTTATTATTCTCATGTGTAGGCTTTGATGTTCTATGGGAGCCACAATGTGACTGTTGAGGACATAGCCATTGTTAATAGTCCTCAATGCCATATAATATTTGATGATTGTGATGGTGTGAAGGTTGATAATATCACCATCTCACGGACCCCAGGAAAGTTTGCCTTTATTCCCATCAGTGCAATGTTGATCATTACACTGACCATTTGGCCCTGCCCAGAATGAAAATCATGCCTACACATGATGGTGAGAGAGAGATCAAGTTCACTTTTGAGCAAGTTCAAGGCATTTGCTAGGGACAAGTTTGTGGACAGCAGGTTCCTTTTGAGGTCAAGGATGAGGTACTACTCTTGGTTGTTCAATGGTGGAAAGAGGAATACCTTTTCTGTTGCTGCTATTTTATTTTCTCAATTTCCTTCAAGACAAGCTGCAAATTATAAAGTAGGTCAAATGGGTCTGCACAAGGGGGAAGAAGATGATTGCCATTACAAGAGGAATTCAAGGAAAATGAGCTATGCATATTAATGGAATGCGAGTAGTTTATACAAAGCCTTGCACTTTGTAAAATTCTAAGTAATAGAGGTGACTGCACTCACCAAATAGTATTAATTCAATTCACATTGTTTTTAGCTGAATCAAAACTTATGATACAAATTCAACTATTTGTTTCTAAACTGTACATCACAAGCTTGCTCATTGAAAATTTTATATATCCACTTGAATTTTTCCTCTCATTTATCTACTTGAATATTAATCACTTGGCTAATTCTGTGATATAGTTTATTTCTTGTACCATAGCTAATTCATATGTGTATTTGTTCACTAGAAAAAAAAACAGTAACTTTTTTATCCAATCATTCAAACAAAACTTCTAATTAAATATTGCATAGTTTATTTTATATTATTACTAGATCAATAATCCAAAAATTTTCCCACAGAGAATAATTTAAAAGAAAGTTGTCCTTGAGGCCTAGCTGGATCCCACCGTGAGCTCGACTCGGCTTAATTGGGCTAATATATGATTGGGCTCACTAGTTATTTTTTATTATTATATATATATATACACATGATATATTTATATTAATTTTTTTGTGTAATAAAATTGTAAATAGTAACAAATAAAGTAATTTAAAAGTGGATTCTATGAAGGTGCAATTTTAAACTTCTGTGGTGAATTTATTAACGTTTTTCTTTAAGCCGATAGCATTTGATTCTAATTAAATTAGTTATGAAAATAATCTATATTTATCCATATTAATATATAAAATTGAGAATCTTTAATACAATTTCATGTGTCCTCTAATTATTTTATAATATTATTATTTATTTAATATTATCAAAAATTGTAGTTTTCTACCGTAATTAGAATTTATATGGAATTCTATTGTAATTAGGGTTTTTTATTTCTATTATAATTAAGGTTTAGTTCGAATGCATTAATCGCGCATCATCGTATTAGCGAATAATTTATAATAATTTATTAGAGATATTATTGAGCTAGATAATCTTCAATTGTTGGATTAAATTATGTTATCAAGGGTTTGGTGCTATGACTAATAATTGATAAACAAAAATCTGATGACATAAGTGGTCGAGTTAACAAGCACTAAGAACGCCGGGAATGGCCGGCGTACTTAAAAATTTTGGTTATTGATATCCACCCTTTCTCCGGTTTCGCGCCATCCCATCGCAGGGGCCACCTTGACGACGGCAGCGGCGGAGGCGGAGATGGCGGCGGCGGTGAGGAGGAGGTCAGCGGTGCTGTACCACTACCCATGTCCAGACGGCGCCTTCGCAGCCCTGGCCGCCCACCTCTACTTCAAGGCCGTCTCCCTCCCCGTCTCCTTCTTCCCCAACACCGTCTATGATCCCATCAGGTCATCCTCTTTCGCCGACGATTCTGTAAAAACATTCCATCATTGTTGTTTTTCTGCAAAAAGTAGGCATCTTTTGTTTGATCGCACTATTATTTTGATTGTTGGTGATTGTTTTGGTTGTTTTAGTTTATATTGTGAATTCTGCAATTATCTAATGATTTATGTATACTGTATTATCTGCTGGCTATGATGGAATGTCTGATGCATTTGAAGTAAATCCACTGCATCCTCCATGTCAAAAGTCTTTCCATGTTCTTCTTTTTCGGGTCTATTGAGTGGTTTTTCTGCCAAAAGTAGGCATCTTTTGTAAGGTTGCTCTATTATTTTGTTGATTGGTGATGTGTGTTTTTCTTTTTTAGGATTTGGTAGTTTTAAGTCTTGGTTATGAAAGAAAGCTTCCACAATTGTCTAATTGTTGATTATTTAGTCATTTTTTTGTTGTATGTATACTGTATCATATTCTGGTTGTGACGTGATGTCTGATGCATTTAATGTAAATCCACGTGCGTTTACTCTGTAGCCTGTTCTCCATGTCAAAAATCCTTCCAAGTTCTTTTTTTTAATTAACTTTTTTCTCGACAAAGAAAGCAAATTTTTTGGTTGGCCTTTTGATTGGTGTGTTAGTGATTTAACGGATTTGGCTGATCTGGTTGACTGCTGATGCTTTTTTTAAAGGTTTTGGTTGAATGTTTGTTAATTGTTGATGTTATTGTTGGTTTTGTTGTGTGTCAAATTTAAGTCATTTAATGTGATAGGTGTAAATTCATCCCAATGAACTCTATATAGCCTCTTTTTCATGTCAAGTGTCCTCCCAAGTTCTTGTTTTTCTTCTACTTTTTAAATCAGTAATTCTTCTAAAACTCATCTTTTTTTGTTGGTTAACTTATGATTTTGTTGATTGGTGTTGTTTTTGTTGTTATTGGTTATTGCTTAATCTTTGTGTTTATCAAACCTCTACAAGGAAACATCTGGTGTTTGTTTTTACGTTGAGGTGTTCATGTTTTGAAGGTTCGTTAATTGTTGATGTTTTTGTTGGTTTTGTGATGTGTGAGTAATAAGCTGGTTGCCATAGCGTTCTTTTCCAATCTTGGTCCATTTGTCTGTTAAAATAGACTTGGCTTTTGAGTACCATTTGTGAAAACAAAAAATGAATACTATTTGATAAGGTTGCTTTGTAGAAAATAACTTTGCTATATTGGTTTCTTGCTAGTTTTGCTTGCTATCCTAAAATTTGATGCATTTGATGTGATTGGTTCACTTGTTTCTTCTCTTAACTGTGTAATGTGCAAATTGTCGTAGTGTCTGGACCTGTTCTTTATTTTCCAATACAATGTCTAACTTGAAATTCAATGCCTTTTCAGGCCGGATCAGCTCCCAGTAAATGAGTTTGATGATGTTTACCTCCTGGACTTTGTTGGTCCTTCGGGTTTTGTCAGGGAAATATCATCCAGAGTAAAAAGGTCTGATGTTTACATGTATCTGTATACTATACAAATGGATAGAATTTTCAGCAGTTATGATTTCCTATTTTCCTTAAATGGTTTTTAGGAATATGCACCAAATATGACTGCAATGTCTTCTATATTAATTAACGATGTCTGCTTAAATGTAGAGATTGTTCAGAAAATACTTTCCTGTCTTCTTTTCAGGGTGATTGTCTTAGATCATCACAAAACTGCACTAGAGATGCTATACGGAGATAGTTTATTTGGCCAAAATGTGTCAAAAGTATTAGATATGGACAGGAGTGGTGCTACAATATCGTTTGATTATTTTAGAAGCCTGGTGAACTCAGAGTACTCCAGGATGGACATTTCTGAAAAGGACAATGCTAATGTCGGAGCTGATCTGGTGCCAGAAAATGAGCTTGAAAGGGTTAGATGTCTTTTCACGTACATTGAAGATGGTGATCTGTGGAGATGGAAACTTCCTGATAGTAAAGCTTTTAGCAGTGGGCTTAAAGATTTAAACATAGAGTTTAATGTTAGGACGAATCCACATTTATTTGATCAGGTAGAGAATCATGTCTTTGGAATATCTGATTAAGCATGCAGCTAAAACTTACGTCTACTTTTGTTTTTTAATTTTATTTTAGGCTCTCGCTTGCCTACTTTGTGCTTTTTTTAGAAAACTTCTGCTTTGTTCTGCCATATTTTAACTTTCTAAGAAGTTTTTTTCTTAGCTGCTAGCATTGGATCCTCAGTCTCTAATTAGTCAAGGGAAGATGACTTTGTCACACAAGCAGAAATTAATTGACGAAGTTCTTGAGCAGTCACTTGAAATTGCACTTGGTGGTGGAAAATTTGGGAATTGCTTGGTAAGTACATTTAATCTGTTATTTCTGGCCTAATTTGATCCAAGGGTCCATGCTCTCTGTTTTTAGCTTTAGTTTCCTTCCGAATTTTGAATTTTTTTTTGTACTTAAATGCTTCATCTTCTTAGAGAATTGTTTAGGGTACTCAGTACTGTAAAGCTTTTCTTGACATTAGAATTCTCTTTTCATGTTTTTTTAAAATTTAAATTGAACAATAATTTAAGGAGTGAGGCCTATTGTAATTTGTTCCTTCATTGGAAGTATGTCGAAATTACTTATTTTCCAAAAAAACAATCATCCAATTTGAAAAACATTCTATTCTAAATCTTCCAATGGCTAGAGTCTTGGTTGATAGTGTATAGTGCATGTTTTCTCTTTCTAATTGAAAATTTGGTATGCCGTAAACTATAATGTAGTTCAAAGGATATAATTATTTATGAGACCAATACCTCTGTCCCAGGAGTCATATGTAGTGTACTGTGTACCTTAAGAAAAGCTCCTCCCTCCCAAAGATATGTACTTGCAGTTTTGTGTCTACCTTGCCAAGTTTTATCTTTTGACCAAGTTCCTAATTTTATTTGTATTTTGTTATAGGCTGTTTATGCAGATTCCATTTCAGAACTGAGAAGTGAGCTTGGAAACCAGTTAGCTAATAAGAGTCATAATCTAAATCTAAGGTACAGATTAATCTCATACTTCATGTTCCATATTTGTTTTTTGCTCAGAGTATTTTCTATTTTCTTCAATTATACGATTCAGTTATGAATTTTGGAAAATGTGGATAGACAGAAAGAAATCTCTAATGTGCTTCATTTGGTTCTGTGATATAGCAGCTTCCTTGAAAGCCCTTTCTGTTGTCAGTCATAATTTTGGATGGCCTTTGGCCCTTAGTCCTTATGAAGGATCTGTTAGTTAAGGGAACTGAAGCATTTCTTGATAAATGGGATTACCATTTCACGCTGACTAAACATATATTGATAAAAAAAGTCAATATATTGTTGTTGATAATTTCTAGTTATGACAACTTATGATAAGGAAATTGTTAATAGGGGCATTGGAGCTGTTGTATACAGAGTACCTGAACTGGAAAACCACTGGTTACTGAAAATAAGCCTGAGGAGCTTGGGCTCTGAAGATACCACAACTGTCTCACAGGTCAGGTCCACTTAGCCATATTTCATCAAGTTTGGGAAGATAAATGTGTCTCTAAATGGCAATGGACTCTTTGTAGGAATATGGAGGTGGTGGTCATAAGAATGCTAGTTCCTTCCTGTTAAAGTCTTCTGAATTTGAGAAATGGAAGGTTGGAGCCCGTTAATCAACATAACGATTTTTGTTTCTCCAGCCTGTAGTCAGATTTGAATGGTAAATTTTGAGAGTGGTCTGGACTTGTTATTTTACTTCTATAGATTTTGGGGTGGGGGCAGGCGGGTTCAGGGTTAGAAAATAAACACTTGTGAGGACCAATGGACCACCGACAGGGGTTCTCTGCCGTGGTCTGTGAGTCATAGTTTATATCAACCAAGTTGGTCTGAGAGGGAACTTACAAAGTAGGCAAACCTTAGAGAAGAAATTAGAATTGCCGAATTTTCGCTCCCATCTACTGGTGATTTTTCCAGATAGCTAAAGAATTAGATTCTCAAAGGCTATTTTGGAAAGGCATTAAGTTTGAGCTAAGGTAAAAGGCAAGGTTGTTCAGGAAAAATAATTTGTGAAGTGCAAGCTGGTATTTCTGGAGTGGCCAGGGGGAAAAGGATGCTTCTTTGCTGACATGTTAAATATCGGCCGGATTGGAATTGGAATTAAGCTATACTGTTTTCTGTCATTTTAAGGGGAGATCATCTTTTCTTTTACTGAAGCTGCTTTTTCTTTCTTTGCTGGTAGAGGAAAACCATTAAGAGCAAAAACAATTGAGTTTGGGTTGCATGTCACAGGCAAGTGTGGTTTATAATGTAATTTAATCTATTAAATATTACAAAACAAATGAAATATCTATCTTGTAAGCGTTTTGCTTTAATGACGCAAACGGCTAAATTCTTGACGCAATGCGGACTTCTAGTTGTGATTAGTATAAATCGTGTGCCTGTAAACAGAAAGCCAGCAGAAAAACAATGCGGGTGTTTTTAAATGGAGACAGGTTGATTCAATGCTACTATCTAAATATTTGGTGTTGGTATTATTAATTCAGAAAAAGCATCTTTGGATGCCTTGTTCATATCGCAAAAACAAGGTCGCAGATATGCTCAGGTATTATTTCTTTTCCAAAAGACAATTAGAAAGTAGCTTTTGCTCCGAAGCGTGAAGTTTAAGCCGAATCTAACTACTTTCATTTAAATTATGATAAGAACAACGGCATTGGATCATTGGATGAAGACAATGCGCAACTGAGAAAACAAGATAACTTCTACTATAAAAGCTGTTGCTTCGTTTATTTTCAGTCTGTGGCTTTTAGGAAGTAAAGAGGCATCAAAGAATACAATGGCTAGCGAGGATGTAGTTCTTTTAAATTTTTGGGTTAGTCCATTTTCCATGAGAGTGAGAATTGCACTGGTAGAGAAAGGTATTGAGTTTGAATCCAAAGAGGAAGACCTGCCAAGAAGTAAGAGTGAACTGCTGCTCAAGGCCAATCCCATCTACAAGAAGGTGCCAGTCTTGCTTCACAACGGAAAACCCATTTGTGAATCTCTCAACATCCTCAGCTATATTGATGAGGCCTGGCCAACCCAGCCTTGCTTCCTTCATCGCCATATGAAAGAGCACAGAGCAGATTCTGGGCAGATTACATGGACAAGAAGGTATTTGCACCAAACTCTAACTTGATGTGGTACCATAGAACTTTTTCTTATTTCTTTATCAAAATCATGTAAACTAGAGTTCACCGTATCTTGAGACAATGTTGGTTGTCGAAGCTAGGAAAGGTCAGTGGTCAGATGTTGCGTTGTTGATTGATTGCTTTGACATTTAAATTGATGGCTTAAAATAGAGAAGCAAAGTGACAGCACATTACCTGAGACGTTTGTTCTGTTGATTCGTTCTTTTCGATGGTTCAGCTATTTGAAGCCGGAGGCAAGATATGGAAGAGCAAAGGTGAGGAGCAGCAAGTGGGAGTTAAGGAGTTCATAGAGGTTCTGAAAGTGCTAGAGGAAGCCTTGGGAGAAAAAGATTACTTTGGTGGGGAGAGCTTTGGATATGTGGACATTGCAGCAATCCCATTTACATCTTGGTTCTATGCTTATGAGCAGTTTGGAGGGTTCAAGGTTGAAGATGAATGCCCCAAGATCACAGCATGGATCAAGAGATGTTTGGAGAGGGAAACTGTTGCCAAGGTCTATCCTGATACTGCCAAGGTGTATGAGTTTGTTTGCATGTTGAAAAAGCTTTTGGGATTGAGTAGGCAAAAACCAATAATTAGTTGGGCTTGTCTTGAAGATCAAGCAAAGTTGTATGCTCTCTTTTGATTGCAAGCTGATCATGTATGCTCTCCTTTTTCATGTAAAAAAGGAGAATAATAATGTTTTTAAGGATAGAATGAAGTAATAATGCATTGGTTGGCCTATGCTCTCTTATTTGAGATATTTTTAGCCATGCTTTTTATTTGCCCTCTTAGAACTTCTTCCACCTTCAGAATACAAAGGGTGATAAATGGGAAAATTTTCAATGGTCTGGTACCCTATATAATTCTTAGGACTTACATTCTAAAGGAAATGATTAAATATATTAATAACCCATAAAACTCTAGTAGAATTAAGCAACATTTTTCCTTGAATACTATTATTACTTTGAGCGACCAGACAATTATGTTTGTTCTTGTTCAACAAAATAGTTGTCACCATGTCTAACACCCCAATACGATTTACTCTCAACCCGGACCAGAACCGATTAAAAAGGATTGAACTATTCGTAAACTGATTAGGTTGGCTGACCCAAAACAACTTAAACAACTGCAACATAACTGTAACACCCCAAATCCGGTTCACACTCGTGAACCAAACCAAGCATGTTACATGTAAAACCCACGATTCGAGTTAGGGTTTATATTCAGAACCGGTCGGGTCGACCGTTATTTTTCGAGTTGAGTCAGTTTCAGGACACGTGTACCGAGCCGACGCCGGTCTCGTGTATGAGCTATGAGGGTCATGCGTACCCAAATATATGATGATAACGTCATGAATACAGCAGAACAGAATGAGTTATCAGATATATGAGAGTATGCCAGTCATTTTTTTATTACTTTTATATATAGTGGATCGTAGAATTAATATTAGGCCGTTTACCGCGTTAGGACGCGTTCGGGCAGTTTGGGTGGGTTGATAGTTCTAGAGCATGTCATTATAATTTTTTTGGTGTTGTTTGATTTTACGGGATTTTTCCCAATTTTTATGAAATTTTTTAGGATTTAATACGAGTTAGTTATGATACTTGACTCGAGCCGGAGACGAGTCAAGTATTATTTACGAGTTTGCCACACA
>JAURVB010014686.1:0-78219 GCA_033002965.1 Piper betle | reverse complement strand
CTGTATGGTTCGACCTTCTGCTAATAAGTTAAAATTGGTCCAGTGAGGATGAAATTTCCTTCTTCTGTGTTGTTCAATATATAAATAAAAGTCTATGTCATCCATGAATTCTATATCATAGGGATAAGAACTAGTATAATGAGCCGCCTGGAGAGGTACCAAAAATATTTCATGTCGAGCTGGTTCTTCAGTTAACCCATGACTTTTTGGTGGGATAGAATAAATTTGTGCCTGCACAGACTCTGTTGTAGTAATATTTCCTATGGTGATCTTCCATTTTTCTCCAAAGATAAATACTTCTTCAGGTCTGTTAAATATAATGTAATCTATCATTCCATAATCCAGGAGATCCATAATCTGACTTCTCGATAAGGAGCACTGAGACATATTGATTTGTGCCTTCAAAAATCCAGCTGGTTGATCATGGTAACTGAAATATTCTTGAGTCACAGTTAAACCATCATATAAATGTCCATGGTGAGCTACCATCAGAAAATTCTGTAATTCAATCATCTTCTGATAAAATCCCATTCGAGCTTTTTCTGAAATGATAACTTCTACTTCTGGGAAGGCTTCAAAAAGAGGTTGTAGAGTAATACATGTGAACTGCGGCATCTTTAGTCGTACTGATAAACATTCCAATGTTCTATTACAGTATGGAATTCCAATCTTCTGATGCTTCTGAAGCCTCATTAAGTATTCGTCCTGGACTTTTGCCATTTCTTCCATATCTCTTGTCCTTTCTTTCAATTCTTCTTCGAGTTCTGTCATCTCTTTTTGCTTAATTTCCAATTTTATTTCCAGTGTATTCTTTATTTCTTTCAGTTCCCTATTTTCTTGCTCCTGCATCATATTTTCCAATTCATAATTTGCCTGCATAATAGCTACAGGCGTCCCACCTTGTTCTACATAATAGTCTGGTCCCAAACTGCTTCTTGCAAATTTTAAAGCATCATCTAGGGTGTAAAATCCTTTGTATACAGGCCATTCATGTCCATGAGTGGCTTGTCTAACTGAATTCCATCTAACAAATACCCCTGTCTGATGTCCTTTGGTCACCACATAATGGCTGAAATTTTTTGAAGCTGGCTTTTTCTGGATCGAGCTCATATACTGACATAATGCTTGCAGAGCTCTATGTTTTTGGAATGTAGACCTACTGTTCCATAGATTATCTACCAAGGCCTGTTGGCTTTCATCCAAAGCAATATTGTTGGGAGCTTCATACTTATTTTCACCAAAAGAAAACAACTGGAACGGTCCGAAATTATAAAGCTTTACTGGTTCATCTCCATAAGATACAGACTTAGGTTGAACCTTCATTTTTTCTCTAAATTCTCTTGCTGTCATTCTTTTTGATGAAGAAGATGAAGAAGCCATCATCCTATCAAATAAGCTTGTTAGCATATTATTGACTTTTAAGGAGTCATAACCCTTAGTTTTTAAAGAACTATAACTTGTGAATTTTAGAACAGGTCTAAAATTCTTGATTTTTAAGGAATCATAACCCTGAATTTTAGAGTTTTCAAACTCTTTGTTGTCTTGAAGACTCCTTTCTTCAAGAATTAGGCAATGTTCTTCTTTTTTCCCTGCAAATTTTCTAGACAAAATATCAGCTAATACATTGTTTTTTCCAGAAATATGCTCAAATTTTACGGTATAACCCATTCCTTGTATAGCATTTTGAAAGTTTAGCCATCTTTTTGAGTTATGTCTTTTGCTATTTTGGTTCTCCATGAATTTTACTATGTTTTGGCAATCTGTTCTTAGAGTAAACCTTTTATTTAAATATAACTTAAAATTATTTATTGCATTTATTACCCCTTGTATCTCCATATCCAAACTTGTCCAATTTTGATTTTTAAAATTTCCTGATGCATATCCACATATTTTTTCTGTAGATTTTTCTGAGAATTCACTTGGTTTTGTAATTAGAATAGCACCCCAGCCTTCCTGGCTCAGAGTCTACTTCTATTATTTTATATTCTTCTTCTAGAGGTAACTCCAGTGGTTTTATTGCCTTTATTTGCTCTTTTATTTGTTGGACTAGTTTCACATCTTCTTGATTAAAATATATTTGTCCATTTTTCCCTAGTTTTCCATACAAAGGTCCTACTAATTTTGATAGTTTAGGAATAAATTTCCTAGCATAGTTTAGTAATCCTAAAAAAGATTGTAGTTGTTTCTTATTTTCCATTTTATCCGGGTATTCTAAAGCTTTTGCTACTATATGAGGTTGTAATTCTATTTTTCCTTTTCCTATTTTTAATCCTAAAAAATTTATACAGGATTTTCCAATTTCAGTCTTTTTCTTTGATATAACTATTCCTGCTTCTTTTATGGTCCTAAATACTTGTTCTAAGTGATGGAGATGTTCTTTCATGTTATCTGAAGCTACTAATATATCATCTATGTAAACTATACAAAAAGTGAATTTTCCAAATAAACTGTCCATAAACCTTTGGAATATGGCTGGAGCATTTTTTAGTCCAAAAGACAATACATTCCATTCAAATAATCCTTCGGGACAAGTAAAAGCCGTCCAAGGTTTATCTTCTTCTTTCATTTTTATCTGATTATATCCACTTTTTAAATCAAACTTACTAAATATTTTCTTATTTTGTATTAGATTTATAATACTATCTTTATGAGGTAAATTGTAAGCATCATCATATGTATTATCATTTAATCTTTTATAATTAAATACTATCCTAGCCTTTCCTCTTTTTATTTCAGAATGCTTTCTTACTATAAAAGCAGCTGATCTATGGGGACTTACTGATCTTCTGATTAATCCTAGCTCCATTAATTCTTTTATTTGGATTTTAAATTCCTTTATGTCGTCAGGACTATATTCTAAGTTTGCTGTTCTTATTATTAGATCTGGATTTTTAATATTAAGGCTAAATTCATAATTACATTTATTATTATTGATATCTTCTCCTATTAATCCTATTTTTTCTAGTTCTCTCATTATAGGTATATTTTTTATTTCATCTTGTTCCATTTTATTTCCCTTTCCTATATTGTAATAAGCATGTTGTTGCATCAAATTCCAGGTTTCATTTTCAATAATCTCATCTTCTTCTTGTTTGCAAAGGAAATCAAGTGGACCAGGTCCACCATGCTTCGCAAGCAACTCTGATTGTTTATTATACTTATAGGTAGGGAATTGATGTATATTTTTAAAAATAGTTAAACTAGTATTATTTAATAACAAACCACCTGTATTAGAGGTTATGAAATTTAAGCCTAATAGAAATTCATGAGAATTGATATTAGTAGGCGAAACATGAATGGTTGCAAGATCATATTTAGTTGTAAATCGCCCAGAAAAGTCTCTAAACTGAATTGCCTTTGGCTCAACTTTATAATCAATGTTTAAAAGGGTATTGTCTACACTCCTAGTGTGCACTTGGTAAGATAATTTCTTTTTATATTGGGTAGGCACAAGAGTATGACATATCATACTAGTAGAACAGCCTGTATCTAAGGTGGCCATTGTATCAATATAATTTGTACTAGTTAACCATATTCTGCTTTCTAATTTTATTAAATTAGTTTTTAGTTGATTTTTAATGGGAATAATTGTTTCATCTGTCTGTTCTAAGTTGACTACCTTATAAGCAGCTTCTTCTTCTTCGTTTATACTTTCTTCTTCTAATATACTTTTTCCTTTATTTATCCTATCTATGCCTAGTTGTTGTTCTAATATATTAATCCTTAATTCTAAATAATTTATTTTTATGTCGAATTTTTCTATTTTTTCGTCAAGTACTTCTATCCTTATTTTTTCTGTTTTTGGGATTTTCAGATTAGTATCTATATTATATAGTCTTTTTATGCAAATAAAACACATTTCCTTCATACAATTTACACACCTATATCTTCTTCTTAATTCAGGGTATAGTGTGCAGATACTACAAGGAGTACTATCACTTCCTTTACCTCTTTCCCAGTTATGTTCTTCACATTATTACTTCATCTGGCCATAATTGAGGTGATGATTTTTCCAATATTAACATCTCTCCACTATAGGTATTTTCAATTGGAAGTCTTCTTCCCATATTATATGTTGGAGCACTATCTTGGTATTTATGTTTAGGTTCTTCCCAAGGGCAACTTTTTGAGATGTGTCTCAGAATCTGAGATTTTTCTAGTACTCTTTTTTTTTTTTTTTACCAACCTTTTAGAACTTCAAGTTTATAATTTTCTTAAAAATTATACAAAAGACTACGAAATATATTGAAAGTATTAGTGTCCCTAATAGTATTATGGTTAAACTAACTATAGGATTATGGATGTGCAAACTTATTAACTGTGTCCTGTCCCTAGCTATAACAATAGTAAAATACATTCAACAGCTAACACATACTAATACTGCCACAACTATTATTACAATCGTTCCTAACAATATCAATTCTATGCTTATCATTAACTTGCTTCTTATCAATTCAAACTAACAGTGGATTTAACTAACTCACTTCCCTTTTTGGCATGTTCCTTTGGATTTAACGGCTAAACGGCCTCCTGCCTTGATGCCAATATCCTGGACTCAGCGGCCTTTATCAGGGAAATTCCAGCTAGTTTAATTACTCTTAGTGTTGATGATAACAAAGCAACTTTATAAAAGCATAGAAGAATTCTAATACATAAACACACTTTTTATAAACAAACTTTTACAAACTTACAATTTCTTTAGATCTGCACGATCTATTACAAACTGAACTCCAAACCCTTTTTGCAGACTTCAAGAATTTCTTCTTGCGACCACTTACCTCCACACACACACAATGAATCCTTTTTATAGACTTGGATTCGACTCAACTTCTAAATGAAAATTTATAAATCCGGACATATCCGGTTTTTACATCATATTCCTTTTCACATCCATCTACTATTTTTTGACACATCATTTTTTTTTTTAATTTACAACCACATATATTTCTTGGTGGGGAATTATCCACGTCATCAGTTTTCCTTGGTAAGGAATTCTCCACGTCATCAGTTTTTCTTGGTGATGATGTCTCCACATGTGCCCTATTACTTGGTCACAAATTGTCCTCATAGCCCAAATTTTCTTTCTTTTAGAAATTCCGGAAATATTGTCTTGGAACCCTAGGTGTCTGCATACTGCTTCCCTCATTCTGAGAGTCTTCAGCCTCATTAGGATCTTGGGCGTCTTGATATTCATTGCTATCTTCTTCTTGGCTAGATTCATTCTCTTCCCAATTCCTCCAATTCCTTTCTTGATGTGAAGGGTTAGCATATCTGTTTTGCATGTAATCAGGTAATTGAGCCTCAGGCTGATTTGGAACTACCTGGTCATCTGGTTGTGCATCGTTGTTAGGGTCTTCATAATCCTCTTCATCTTCCTCTTCCTCGTCCTCCATTTCTTCCTCAGCATATAAGCGAGCATTGAAAACATAATGTCCTTGCTGATAGACTCCTTCAACAATATCTTCCTCACTAATATGGTGTCCTTCACTAGCAAATGGGCACCTCATCTTCCAGTGTCCTGGGCCATATATCTGTATGGTTCGACCTTCTGCTAATAGGTTAAAATTGGTCCAGTGAGGATGAAACTTCCTTCTTCTGTGTTGTTCAATATATAAGTACCCCCATGTAGATTTGCTCATGGGACGGCAATCACAGCTGTCATCTCCCTCCTCACTGCAACCACCGGCAACTGCCGCCGTCACTGACTTAGGTATACAATTTGATTTAAATTCATTTCATCATAAGCATTATGATTAAATTGTTGATTGATTGCATGTATGCGAATTTAGGTTTGCTTTGTTAACTAAGTATGAAGGACCATTAAAAAATGCTATTGTTATTAATTACTATGAAGATTGTTTATGAGCTATTAATATAATTATAAATGAATACTTGAATTATGCCAATTTGGTATTAGTTTGATTATCAGAATCATGATTTTTATTTAGTTAATTGATATGTTTAATTACATATTAACAAATTTGTGATGTTGATGGCATGATCACTTAGGAATATAGATTCATATGATTGAGTAATAATGAATCCGATTGTTGCATGATAATAGTAAGATTGTGATTAATGATGACGCTTGAATTTAATTGCATTACCATGATATGGAATTAATTACAAGTTTATCATACGTATATGACATGATTATTAGGATTACCTTGCCTTGTCAGGTGTTGTATGTTATCTCGGTATCATTTAGTTGTACATGATTATATTGACGACATGATTGGGGATTGTTTGGATTGATTAGGATATACATGATTGTCCTAGTGTTGCTTGATTTAGCCATTATATCATTGATGCATCATATGGTGTACATGAGCTTTAGTATTTAGTTTTGTTTGTGTAGGTTTGGTGTAGGAGCTCGCCGCATAGGCATAAGACAACACTTAGAGCTTTTACTATGTCCGTTTAGGACTCATACTCTTGTTTGTCTATCTCTTCTATTGTTGTTTTGGATTGTAGGTTGCCAGGCATGTTAAGTGGTCTATTTATTAGATCCCACATAACATGGGTCATTTTAATGAATAATTTTCTAAATTAATAACTCTCGAAGATGAGATCCCTCAAGTCTGATTTTGAAAACAAGATCCCCCGCAAGTTGCCTTCAAGCTTACAATATCCCTCGAGTGGGTTCTTCCATTCCCGAGGGATCTTGACAACTCTGTATTTTGAGTTTCTCACACCAAGAGATATGTGGGAGTTTATGGGTACTATTTAGTACAATGCACGTCCAAACAAGTTATTCAAAGGGTATAGAAGGCAACTTCATAAGAGTACTCGGCCTTCGTGCTTAGGGCCAAGAGATATATGGAGGATCAGAGAGGGTTTAGGATATACTAGTAATTTTGAAGGATTAGAAAAATAAGAAAATGCCAAAGAGGCATTAAACTAGTCAGTTTCGGGATGCTATCCACAGTATAGCTCGATGGTCCTCACTAGTTACCCTTATGAGAGTTTTAATGAAGTATATACATGTTTTCTTTTCAGGAGAGTTTGCTCTCATTGACAGTTTGATATTAATTATTTTTGGACTAGTAACAACCATTGCTGACGGTTTTCTATTATATATATAGGTGAGCATGAGGATATGTCAGATTTGATGAATGAACTGTGACACCCTTGCACACACATGTCTGACGATAGGATGCTTGCTGGTTAATGTGTAAAACTTTTGATGATGTTTAATGCATGGTATTCTTGCTTTTTAACGATGTTTTGATGTCAATGATAATTATACTGTTGTGAATGAAGTTAGTAAACTCCCCGTCATGTAAATGTGAATAGCAGGTGTCAAGACCCAGTTAGGGATTATAATATAGAAATTATTATGTGTTGCAGAATGTGATGATATATCTTGCTATTTTTATATATTTTGTGATATAATGATGGACAGGGTAGTTCCCTTATTGTATTTTTAGGGGAAACTCCGTCTGTTTATTTATAAAAAAAATTATCATATTTAATCTATTGAAGTGTGAATTTTTTTGTTGTCATATCATCCACATAGTGTCATGCTAGGTTGTGCATTTTATATATTCATATTGGTGTTCTTTCATTTTATAACGTTTAGAGTAGATCCCTTTCGTTTAAGTTTGGGTTGACCAAATTAATCGAATTTGAGAGTTGGTTTTGTAATGACCCGACCCAAAGTACAACATAATGGGCTAAGTCAGTTCTTCAAAAGTGGTTAACCAAGTTAAAGATATATAGTCCATTCTCACATATAAACAAAATTTTACCCCAGTAGGTATTAGATCTGAGGCTAAGTTGAGAAATATCACAATTTGCCCATCTTAGAAAATTTCGTCCCCGAAATTCTTAAACTTGGCCCATTGTTTGCCCCAACCCACGACCTTTTTTGGCCCGTGATCAACAGCCTAGCCAACGTTAATAATCCAGCCTACCATCTAATAAGTAAATAGGTGGCGCTAATATCATTTGTAACGACTCGACCCAAAGTGTAACATAATGGGCTAAGTCATTTCTTTAAAAGTGGTTAACCAAGTTAAAGATCTATAGTTCATTCCCACTTATAAACAAGATTTTACCCTAGTAGGTATTAGATGTGGGATTAAATTGAGGGATCTCATATTTTGGTCTCCTATAACACCTTTAGTTTTGTTTAATAGTGAATCAGATTTGGGGTGTTATTAGTGGCTTCAACAACGGCTTTGGCTGGCGGGAACAAGTTGTGAGGGTGGGGGAACTTGGACAGTGGTGGCTTCTCTTCTTCCTTCCTTTCTCTCCTTGGGGAAGGCTTTACTTCCCGCCTTGGCCGGGTTTGGTGGAGGCTTTGCTCCACGCCAAGGCTTCTTTCTCCTTTGGCTCCGGGCGTCTCCTCCTCCCCGTTCCACGTTCCAGAAACATAAGAGGGTGATGGGGGGCTATTTATAGAGCAGGGTTGCTTGATGGAGGGGTTAGGGAATGCTTATCTCCAACTAGGATAGGTATGGGGAGAGTTGGGCATGCTAAGGAGATTAAACTCCTCTCATTCTTTGCTTCTTCCCCCCTAGACGTGTATGACTCCTATTTCTCTCCTTTATTTTATTTATTTATGTATTTATTTTAACAGTAGACCCGACAACCCATGTAAAAATTGCTACGAACATTAGCCCCTTAACCGGCTTCTTGCATGCATCAAAGAGTAGTCAGGTCAGATATTCAATATGCTCGTCGATCTATTACCTATAAAAATAAAAAATTACAAAATTTATTACATGTCAACATGTCAACTTACATTACAAAATAAATTTCTTTTTCTTTTTTATTTTTTTAAACTTTTCCACTTTTTTTTCTTTTTCTTTTTGAGTTTATTTTCCTTTATTTTCCTTTTCATTAAACTAGGGTGACCCCTCCTAGTCATGATGTAAAAATTGGCAATCTTCTAGAGCTTGGAAAGCAATTTCTTTGCTCGGCAAACGTCGTACCTAGACTTGGAATTTTTTTCATTGCTTTTTGAAGGTCTTGGTGGCATTCGTGGCTTCCTAGAGCTTTGCTTCAATACTTCAAGTTCCTTTAGCAGCATACTTGCCTAGTGATATCTCTTCTTTGCATGGTTTAGTGGTGACCTTGCCCTCTTTTATCATCTTCTACCATTAGTAAAGCTCTTCATTACAACACTTTCAACAACATTGGTTTTGATCAAACCCCTTGACATCATCTAAGATGGCGTCTAATGGTAAGACAAAGAGGTGGAGGCGAGTAGTTGGTCTTGTGTGTGCATTGAGACATTCTTGTTGTTTGAGTACATTTGCAAAGTCTTCATCACAGGCGATTCTAATCAAATACCTCAAAGCCGCTCCAGATAGCTGGCATTTAATCATAAAAAGACATGTAATAGAAAATGTGCTCATAATTCAGGTAACAAGATCTGAGTAAGAACAATCATGATCAACTGCAATAAGTGTTCGATCAATTTAGTAACATAAAAGTATATACAGCCGAAACAAGTAATATAATAGTAAATTTTGAATATCGTCCTACAGAGAGATGAATTTACTTAAGCTAATTATAGAACATAAAACAAATAGCAAAATAAAAATAAAAATAGATTTTTAGTCTAAGATAATACTCGTTCTAGAGTCGAATTTCCCTTAACATGGATTTAATCTTCATCACATCTAACTCTTATCTTCTATTCTCTCGGATTGTCAATTTAGGATAATTATATGACATGGTGGCTCCCACTCCTTTTTGCTTCTATTATTTAGCCTCAATTTTTACCTTCTAGTGATAATTAATTAATCAACAAAATAATACATTAAGATTTGCCTTATAATCGTATACGATGTTATGTGCCTCCCAACTATAATGACAAACAAGTCAAAAGACTCATTGTATGATAAATTATCTATGACTAATTTAAATAATTTCTCCCAAAATCTAATTAAACCCCACAATCTAAGAAATGAGTGGTCAATCTACTCTTATCATTAAGAACATTGATAATTCAAATACTTGAGTGAAATATAAAGTAAGAGGTTAAAATGAATTCAATTAGACTATGTTAAGTTTCATTCTTCTCTAAAATAAAATAAATGATTACTTCATAATAAAAGTAAAGAATTTAATGAAAAAGAAATATACTTTTATTATGAAAAGAAACTAAAAATTACAACAACTAAAACTACTTGATTAACTAAACGCCTAAGCTAAGAGTTCATATCTCCTTTACAACAAATAACCACCCCTTTATATAAAAGATGAGATGTCTATGGGATACAGTAATTCAAGGAGGGAGTTCACAACTCGATGTAATTTAATTAATTATTGTGTCGAATCAAGTTTGCCACCCTTATACTTGCTCAACCAATTCGTAAGTATTATGGATGCATCCAAAGCCATCAACATCCTTCCTTTGTGACTTTCTGAATACCTTTCATTCCTAAGCTTTTTTGTTTTTTGTTTTTTGTTTTCTTCATCATTTTCTGCATTTAAACTCCAAACTTAAGCATATATCATAAAATATTAATTAATTAAAACATAAGTGAAATATAACATAACTAATAATATTTATATCGGGATTTACAAAATCACACTAAAAGCATGAACAAATATTGTATACTTTAAACACTTAATAATAAGTCGTTTGTCGCCTCCCATGTAGTGCCGTTTCCTTATTCGGATCACGATCCTCCCACCAAAGTTACACATTAAGGGAAACATTCTTCCTTTGTATGGCTTCAACTCACTTTCTATTGGAACTAAGGCTTTCTTAACATGAGGCGGGGCTTCCACCTTTTCATTATCAAGTTTCTTTCTGCCTTGTATTTCTTCACAAGGTCTTGTGTCATTAAGAACATCGATCTCACATACTTATGGTGGTGTAGGTGTAGGCAAACTTTTCTTCACTTCTTGAGCTGAAATGAGTATTGCTTCCATGACCTTCACTTCTTTGGTCTTTTCTTCCTTAGATGGCATCCCTTGTTTTTCTTTCTCCTGTTGCGCTTATGTTTGTAAGAATGAGTGGCTCACCGTTATGATGTTGGTAGCTAGAGCTTTTGGTGTTGTATTAGCCTTGTACTTGATCTCTCCTTTGTTGAACAAATCTTGTTTAATGGCCAACCACCTGATAGAACCGACAGAAGTTGTCTTTCTTCATATCTTCATGCTTTGGTGGATTCTTTGGTGTTCATGGAGTAATCTTCCCCTGTTTCACGAGAACATCATACCACTTTTTTGTATTACTAACCTTTAAGGTATAGTCTTCTATGTTCCTCCATTTTTGCTTTTGTCATGGTGAACTATTTTGTCCATTATTCTTCGACTTCTCATGAGAGATTTCCAGACATTGTCTTCTCAGATCAGTGACAATATTTGATGAAGCTTTGACATTCTTCACTAATGCATAAACCTTTCTAAGCTCTTCATACACTAACATTCTCCCCAAAAATTGTTCAAAAGTGTTATATTGTCACCATTCAAGAACCATGCAGCAGGTCTGACTTTCATAGCACATATATTTACTTCTTTGATATCTAGAGTCTCCTTCATTTGTGAGGAAAAAGTCTGAAACCACTTCACATAAGCACTAAAAGATTTACCTTGATCTCTTCAACATTGCTTTGAATGCTCCATCTGCATAGGAATCTCCATAGACTGGAAGTATGCGGTGAATTGTGAGATGAGCTCCTCCCGTGTCTTGATCGAACTAGTTGGGTGATTGTTGAACCATCTTAGTGCATTCTTACTGAGTGAGGCTAACAACTGTTGTAACTTTAAGTTCCCATTGACTGAAATAGATCCACAATCAATCCCTAAAATCATAATGTTGTCCATCGAATTGTCTTCATTTTCAAACTTTGTAAAAGTTGGGCTCTTGTACTTCTTTGGCAAGGACTCAGAATACAATTCATCGGCTAGGGGACGGAGTCGCTTCACTCCTTCAACTGACTCCTTCTCTTTGTTTGCAATTAACGTAGCAATAAGTGCATCTTGAGCAACTATAGTAGTCTTCAATTCATCATATTGAAAGTATTGCACTAGTACAACTGGTGCAGCTGATCTGACTAGAATGACTAGTGGGCATGCTTGTGGTTGAAGCATAGGATGACTTGCTAGTGGAAGGCACATGGTGGAAACTGGCAGTTAAGACATTGGCGTCACGATGGCATCAATGATATGGGTACCATTGTGATATTTGGTGGAGCATGCCATAGAGGCTTGTGATTGAGGGTAGGACTGTGCATTCTATCGGTTTGGTTTCACTAAACCGAATTTCTAAACTCCCCCTCAATAGCCCAATTTCCGAACCAAACTAAACCTGACCTTCCTCCAAAACTATGATTTTGATAATTATTCAAATTAAAACATGATTTAACTATCATAATCATATTCAAAAGTATTCTCTACATAGATATTATATTGAACATCTCAAATAAATTACAAATGATTCAAAATAAACTAATAATAACCCACACAAGACGTGAATATTAATGTTTTTTTTAAATTTTGATTTTTTTGGCTAGTTTTAGTTTGGTCTAGTTCCAAACCGAATTTCTTATCTTTGATTCAATTACCAAAGATAAGAATTGAGTCGAACCAAAATTTTTTAAATACAAAAGTTTGCTACGCCCTAATTGAGGGTATGTTGCATTGTACCACAGGTAAGAGTATAGAGGTGGATAGTAAGGAGGCTGTGGAGGCCAACTTGGATGTGGAAGCGGACTATACTCAGACCTACTTGACTACAATGAGGGATAGATTGACATCCAAGTCAGTCCATATAGCAATGCATTAACAGGAAGTTTGATTTATAGTACCAAAGGGGTGTTGGTCAGCTGCGAGCTTGCTTCTACAATCATTGGAGGCATCTCCAACGACGTTGTAGCTTGACTTGTTGTTGGCTGGATCTCCAAAACTTGTTCGGTCTCTGGTGGTGGTTGGTCTGCTTCATCAGGACTCTGCACATTTGCTAGGGTGCCATCTTCATGTCTTGACGAACTCCCAATTGCCATTGAGGCCTACCTATTGAAGACAAGTGCTTCGGCTAGTGTGGCTCAATGTTGTCGAATTCTCGCATGGAGGGCCTCCTCCATAGCTGTGCTTATTTAGTTGTTATTGGGTTGATAGTTTCTTGGCTTGATGTTGTAGGATTAGAAGATGATTCTTCTTCCCTAAGATCTCTTTGACAGGATGCATTCCTTGTCTCAGGCGCCATTGTATCTTCTTTGCATGACTTCTTCACACGACAATGCTACTTTTTAATGGTCCCCATTGGAGCCACCAGTATGTTTCGGCCCAAATTCATCCAACACCTAAGGGGTTTACGTCGGGTGAAAAAGGGTTCGCGGGACCAAAGCACCCTTATAACACAAACTAAGTCGTCCTAAAAGAAAACAAAGAAAATCAAAGACACGAGTCAATTTTTTTAGGTTCCTTAGGGGTCCAATGTGAATCCCTAACTTAGTCCATAGTGGGTTTGTCCCACAAATTCACTATTTCTTTTCGTTTTTTACAGTTTACACCAATAGTGAATTTCTTCATCTCCTCGAAGTGTGTGCCTGAGTTTGAATAGCCTGGATTTACTTCTTTTGGTCTTCAAATGTTAAAATAAACATCACCAATGCATCTAGAATATCGAAAAATGTTGGGGTTCTAAGTTTCGTGAGAATTGGAGCACGAGAAGGTCTTTGAATAAATTTTGGAAAGGAGATAAGAAAATGAAAAGGAAAGGGAGTTCTAGAGACCTGGATGAGTGAAACATCATGTCTTGGACCGACGTGCTCCCCACGTAACCTATCATAAAGATGGAACCTGAAATAGAGTCGGATTACATCGGCATGCACATCAATTTAAGGCCTCAACACATGCACAAGACATAACACACATAATTAACTTAATTACTTTCTTAATGAAGTGGTGAACCTCATTAGATAACTTAACTAGGGTTTAAGATTACAAGTACACTTAGTTAGAAATGTTCAATACTTAGGGATTAATCGAACAGACTTAACCGGATGATTTTTCAAACAAGCCAAGTGGTGTCCAAATGGGCTAAAATTTGGACCAGTGACCCCTGACACTCTAAGGGTTTGAGGTAAAAATTACAAACTTTTGTCCCATGGGCCAACATGGTAAAAAATGCCCATAAAGGTTAGGCTAAGGTGCTAGGAATAATGTTCATAAGTCACGCACCAATTTCTCTAAGCATTGTTCATAGGCTTAGAGACTCCAAATGAGCCTGGGTAAATGGTCATCGTTAACCAATACTATGCACTTGAATTATGTAAATTTCAAGTCTAAATTCCAAGGATTTGGGCTTGAGTGGACTCGGGAAGGGAAGAGATTGGCTAGGTTGTTTTGAAATTGGTTGGACCTAGAGGGATTGGGAAAATTCTAACGGAAGATCTTTTGAGCTAATGGCTTCCAAATTCTAGTATGATCTTATTTGGGAAAAAACCTAAGTGTGAGAGAAATTTCATGCAATTCCATTACTGTATGACTATGGTTTCTGATTTTAAATTCAGAGCTAAATAACTAGGGTTTCCCCTGTGTTCCTACACATTCCAGAATACCAGATTAACTAACCACTTATATGAATTTTAATTGTTACCAAATTTCATAGGTTTCCAGCAGACATTTATTGAGGCATTATGTAATTTTTGCATCTTTTATTAATATTTTTTAATAGCGCTCATTATGGAGCACAAGCTCCGAGAATGTAAGGCATAGACATTTATTGAGGCAATATGTAATTTTTACATCTTTTATTAATATTTTTTAATAGCGCTCATTACATAGCACAAGCTCAGAGCATGTACGGCATGCATACATCAAAACAAACGCACCAACCGATTAAGAAATTTTTTTATGTCTTTAAAGTAGTTGTATGATAACTTTGTAAAAGAGTTATCATTCTTTGTATTTTATATTGAGTTTTTATCATATTTTGAGTGATTTTTATTTCAATTTTATAAGTTTAAAAGTTTATTAGATACTATTAATAATGCAAGAAATTATTGTGATTTTGGTGTAAAAAATGCTAATTAATGTTATTCTAGCAGGGTATAAGAGTTAGAAGATGATTAGGAATGAATTCGGGGTTAAATCAGGCCAAAAAGATTAACTCGAAAACTATAACCAAGAGCAGAGTGCTTGAGCGCTCGAGTACTGGCCTTTCTGTTAAGAAAATTTTATGGCCAAAAGCATAGTGCTTGAGCACTAGCGGCAAAAAAATTGATTTTTCTGATATTTCTAGAGATCCTAGTGGACCTCACTTGAAATATTTGAGTAGATCTTTTATAAACTTGATTAGGGTTTTAAAGAAAATGAAGGATAAAAGAACAACACTGGACGGTAAAGCAACAACACAAAAGACTAGAAGGAACGACGAAGAAGTTGGATCAGAAGGAGAAGACGCTTTCTTAAAAGAGTTTTTTCTTATTTTGATTTAGTTTTCTTTGTAATTAAATGATGTCTTTCATATCACACATGAATTTCTTGAGTTTAATTGAATACTTTATATAGTAAATTCTTTTCTAGGATTTTCAGTGACACCTAGTGCATGGATTAATAAAGGTTATTAATTTTTATCTATGTGATTGTGATGTTGGATCGTCTATTTTATTCTGTTATTAATGCTATCATTAGATTGGCCACCTATTATTAGATTTAGAGATTTGATCTTGTCTAGAGATAGAAATATTAAATTTATCAATGAAAAAAATAGCCTTTATTCATTAGTTTAGGGTGATTCACATGTGAGATGGAGACATATTCATATGTCTTAGGTAACTGTTAAAAACAAAACTTAAAGTATTATTTTGCATACACAATTTCATAGAGATATAGAAATTGGGTGCAAATAATATGTTTATGTTGAATTGAAAGATTATCATGAATAATTAATTTGAGTGGTTCATGATTCAAATATGCAATTCATAGGTAGAAGTTATAACTTTAATCATATAGAGCACTAGGTGGAATTGAAAATCCTAGGTTTATCGTCTTGAAATTAATATCTAATTTAAATATTGCATGTTAGATTAATTTAATCTTAATTTATAATTAAATCGCTCTTTGAATTTTCTTTCATTTAAGTATAATTAATTAAATTAGGTTTGATAATTGAGAATTTCTACTATTAATTCCTCGTGGGACGAAACTTTCTTATCACTTTTATAATTTGATTCGGCACGTGCATTTGCTTTATAATTTCCACATCATTGTATTAGCATGATATATTTATAAAAGCAAGAGAACATGGTGATATGCAAACATGCAAAAGGTTAATATCAACAACAACCATCATGGTGTAAAAAGTGGGAAAATGGGTGGTCAAGTTATAGTTACCATGAAAGCTGTCACCTTTTGCCAAGCTTGACACCCCTACATGCTCATACTTACCATAACAGATGAAATGATGATCATAAAAGTGGTATATCTATCATTTAAGAACACAACTAGACCAATAACATGCAAAAATACCATATATAACATGAGAAATGCAATTTATACCAAAACAGTACATATATCTACACAGCTATCATGTAAAAATCATGTCTTTTCAAGTAAGCATGAAAGTGAGATGATTATAAACCCTAATAACTCCTAACATACATAACTACATGAAAAAAATACGTAAAAAAATAAGCAAGTGTGTATACACACGAACAAAAGCATACAACAACGCAAAGAGGTACAAAGAAAAGACCTTTACCTCAAGCAGACCCCAAGGGGAGGTTCTTGAGGCTTCCTACCCCAAGACCTATGGCCCTAGGAGGTTAGGCTTTGCTTGGAGAGGCCTTGGAAGGCTGAGAAGAGCCGGAGAAAAATAGGAAAAGCAAGGGAGGAAGGGAGGGTCAAAATGAATGAAGCCAAAAGGTGAAAAATGAAGGAGAATGGGTGAATTTATAAAAGAGGGAAACAGGGCTAGCAAGCCTAGTACAAGGGTGCTGGCCTCTGCAAGCCAAAAAATTGGCCACGCGGGTTGTGAACCAAACCATAAGCAACACATGGTCAACTTTTGGGCACAAGGGTGCCTTCCTAGTGCCTTTGCTGTTGGCTTATGAAACCTGTAAAAATTGAGCACGTGGGTTGTGAACCAAACCACACACAATGCAGGGTCAACTTCTGAGCACAAAGGTGCCCTCATAGTTCCTTTGAGTAAGAAAAGGATGGGGGAATTTCAAATTTGGTCACAAGGGCGCTGTGATAGAAGCCTAAAAACCACTAAGGGCCAGCGAAGGACGTCCTCCCATTGCCCTTACCCCTTGCTTTGATGGGTGCACCTTAGGTTTCCACCCTAAAGCACTAGAGGTGACCTTGGGAATCGCCCAGTAGGTCCCAAAGGGGCTAGGATCATCCGAAATAGGGTTAAACACACAATGAACACATACACTAGACTCGTAAGGGAATCAGTCCTAACATATGATTAGATTCAACTTGACCGAGTCAAAAGAAAAGGTCAGGCACATAGTGTTCAACGGGGGTACTGATGCCGAAGAATACTAGGGCTAGGAAACAACATATCATATCATACTTGAACCACGGTAAAAAGGGTCTGACCCAACTAACCCTATTTGGGTAGAGACCGAACCGACTTAAAAACAGTTGGGTAAACGACCCAGGTTTTACAATATATATATATATATATATATATATATATATATATATATATATATATATATATATATAGCCAGCCAAGTTGTCTGTTTGTCTACAAATATTCTACAATCAGGAAAATACTGGTGTAATTTAACCCAAAACAAATTTATGGCCCTAAGTTATTCATTTAAAATGATTAATTTGAGTTGAGTCCATCTCCACTTATACACGGGATCTTGCCCAGTAGTATAGATATTGGATTAATTTTTGGAGAAATCAAAACTATTATCTTCCTTCTTCATCTTTATTGCTTTCTATTAAGACCATTGACTATTGTATTATCCACATTGAATGATAAGTGGTATGGTTTTAGATATATGAAGTACATAAAGTGTATAGCTTAGTCGAATATTAAAACTACTTTTATTTTGACAAGTCAAGAGGAACGTTCTTGAGTGGGAAGTTAGGTATACGTTTACTATAAGCAAATATGAACATAATTGAAACCGATTGACTTCAAAGGCATTATGAAGATTAAAATTCTGTATTAGCTTAATTTCCTCCTCTTCTATGCAGATTACCTCATGTAATTTCATATACCTATGTTCTAAAACGTTGCATTAGATAAAGAAAAATCCTAGAGTATACTTCTTTTCAGATTAATTTAAAACATTAATGTTACTAGATCATGATTAATAACAAAATGTTTGTCATTGACGTCATGTTTTCTTTCTGCTAATACTGTCCTAGCAGAAAAATGCCTTCAAATTAATCTGGGCAAATGAAAAGCATAACTAGAGGATGGAGCCAATCACATCTTTTGTTCAAGAGGAATAAAATGTTGAACTACTTGGTGTGGTAGTTGGTAACTTTGAGAAAGCCATTTGCATTAAAATATTGAGAAGTTGAATATGTGTGGGCAAATTGGCTAATCAGAGTAGGTAAAACCTTATCTCCACTTACATCTATAATCTGAATGGAATATGCATCTTGCCCAACAATCTAGATGCCAGTTTTTCAACAGCTTGACTCTTAAAAATCTTCACAAAATGCTCTTTGAGCCATACATGTATCCATCTTATATATATGGAACACTTCATGCAAGCTTGAATTAAGCTCAATCCCAACCAATCTGGAGTGATAAATCAACTCCTTTATGTTCTTCCACATTACAATATGGCATCTCATTCATGCACTTCTTTGCTTTTAACGTTCTTGATGAGCTTTTACTTGTGTGAGAATTCTGCTCAGCTTTCCCCTACCTGCTACACTTCTTCATGCCCCAAAGCTCTCTTTACAATTCAAGAAGCTGTTAAGTCTGCCGTGGCCAAAGAGAAGAGAATGGGGGCGTCCTTGCTCCGTCTCCATTTCCATGATTGCTTTGTCAACGTACGAGTATTCGGTCTTATTACTTTGCTAGCGAGAAAACCAACTAGGCAATTTCTATGTTAAATGTAATTGTGATGTAAGCTGCTCTATGCAAGTACAGGGATGTGATGCTTCCATTTTGCTGGATGATACCTTGACTTTCACTGGGGAGAAGACTGCCAATCCCAATGCCAATTCTGTAAGAGGGTTTGATGTCATAGACGACATCAAATCGAAGGTAGAGGGAGTGTGTCCTGGAGTTGTTTCCTGCGCAGACATCCTCGCGGTGGCAGCTCGTGACGCCGTTGTTGCTGTAAGGATTCTTTTTAAGTTTATTGGATTTTACTTCTATACCAAGTCGAGTTTGAGTCCCGAGTTGCAAACACAAGTACTAATTTTCTTTTGAAGTAGCCAAATAAAGTTTGGTTGGTGAAATGATGGACAGATCAGTATCTCTCTTTGATATACATATATGGACGTCATAATTTGCATGAGATGCATGCAAGGTATTCTTTTGATGAAGCTTTGTTGTTATATTGTTGTAGTTAGGAGGACCTACATGGACAGTTCAATTAGGAAGGAGGGACTCTACGACGGCCAGCCTAAGTGATGCAAACAATGACATTCCACCTCCCACCTCCGATCTAGCTGCCCTCATCTCTGCGTTCTCCAAAAAGAATTTCACTGCTAAAGAAATGGTCACACTCTCAGGTATGCTTCTACAGTACTCTAGCAGCTCATCAACATCTTCACATGCAGGGTTTCAGTGGCAAATGCATGCATGGACGTTCACTTCGTGTACACTCAAGTATATTTAGAAGAACAATATTTTTGCAGGTTCCCACACTATTGGCCAGGCTAGGTGCACCTCATTCCGAACAAGAATATACAATGAAACCAATATTGATTCTTCCTTGGCTACTTCCCTTGGGAATAACTGCCCAATTAGCACTGGCAACGATGACAATATTTCTCCTCTCGACGCATCCACGCCTGCTCTATTTGATAGCAGGTACTACAATAACTTGGTGAAGAAAAAGGGTCTTCTGCACTCAGACCAGGAACTCTACAATGGAGGCTCTACTGATTCCCACGTTAGCAGCTATAGCTCCGACATCGTCGCCTTCTTTACCGACTTTGCGAGCTCAATGGTGAAGATGGGGAACATCAGTCCCCTCACAGGGACGAGCGGGGAGATTCGGACCAATTGCCGCAAAACCAACTAAAACAAATCTTTTCAAGATTAATGTTTCTTTGTTTCTTGTGTGCTAGTTGCATGTTTGTGATGAGATCAAATAATTAAGATGGTTAACATCTATTCTATCAATGTTTTACTCGATTTCTCAATAAAAATTAGATTATAAACTCAATCCAAACTCGGTATAAAACTATATATATAATGATTGCAGCTTATATCGATTTAACCCAACTTCAAGTTTGATAATATCCAGATTTTAGAGTTCTATGTATATTATTGATTAGATTCTAAGGCACCAATTGTTTGATCATTTTTATAATTAATAGGATAGTAATAGGTTTTCCCATATCATAGAATGAGTATCACTCAGGTCATCATGGATGTTCGAAACATGCCAAAAAACATACTTAAATATTTATAAATTTTTTTAATGTGAATCTACCGGACGAATAATGAAAGAGAACGATCAATACTTAACAATCAAGGTAAATTTTACTTTCAGATTTCTAAATAAGATTCAAATTTTTATTTTACATTCAATTATTTATTAAATATTTTAAATTTATTTATTTTAAATATTTGTGATTAATAATAATAATAATAATAATAATAATAATAATAATATAGATAAGATCAAGAGTCCACAAGATGTCCAAACTTAGTTTAATTAAGTTCTACGTAAGATTAACTCAAACAAATAAGTCCTACTGAAGATAAGTCCACGCCCTTATATCACTAGTACAAAATTGGCCTTCTGTTTTCACAGAAATTTTTTAGTGAAAATTTGCCACCGTTTTATCTCCGAATATAGTGGCAAAAATATTTACCACCAAATAGTTACCAATTTTGAGCACTACCAAATTTGGCTATCGTTTTATCTTCAAAAATTCAGTAACTAAATATTTATCATCGAATAGACACCATTTTTTTGTGTAAAAAATTGAAGCCACCAAAATTATTGTGGTGCATATTTAAAAATTAGTCTCTTAACTATCACTGAAAATGTCATAGTCAAAATTATTTTGCTATTGAACAAACATCAAAATTTGATGTAAAAAATGGATGCCACCGAAATTTAGTCATTGATAATTTTCGTGGCAAATTTTTAAAAATTTGTCATCAACCTACCACCGAAATTTCAGTGTCAATAACTTTGTCACTGAATAGACATCAAAACTCGGTATAAAAAATACATGCCACCAGAATTTAGCCACTAAAATATTTGTGGCGGACTTTTAAAAAATTTTCACTGAATTTTCCGCTGAATAGACTTTGAAACTCGGTGACTCGACATGCATGTGCCTTAATTGGGTGCTGGTTCTAGCACCCCAGCGGCATGATGTTCAAGTGGGCAATGTCATGTGCAACATGCGGTCAGCCGCCCTGAGGTGGCTGCACTCTCCATCCCAGACGGCCCCTTGCCCAACGCACCACCTAGGGCAACTAAACGAGCGAGCGAGCCAAGCTCAACTGTGTTCGAACTCGGCTCAAATAGTTCAAAGTTCATTCAAACTTGGCTCGAGATCAAACAAGTTTTGAACATATAGGCTCTAGCTCGACTCAAATATTTTTTATATTGTTCAAGCTCGAATACACTTAAACTGTTTAATTTTGACGAGCTTGAACTCAATTCAGTTCGTGAACTCGAAACTAGCTCGATTATAAAGTCAAAGTAACTCACTTAAAAAATACAGTTAGCATGGATTGAACCTATAACCTCCATGGTCTTCAACTTGAATACCACCCATCTAAACTATCTCACTACTTTATTATTATATTGTGTATAAATAAATATAACTAGTTACAATTAAACTTATTAGTGTAAATATATATATATATATATATATAATATAAAGACTATGTTATTATATTATTTTATTGAGTACTTTGAGTTACACTACCTTGCTCAAACTCGACTTGAAGGATTAGAGTTTGAGTCGAGTTCAAACTTGAGCATTTAAATGTCAAGTTTTGAGTCGAGTCGAGTCGAGCCGAACTTCAAATGCTCACTAGCTGGCTCGTTCAATTAGCAACCCTAGCACCGCCCATGATGAGGGAAAACCATTTAACATTGTACTTCGTCTAGAGGTGAGGTTGGTTGGCTAGAAAAACTTCAACAAATCCTGGCAGGTGTTTTTCTTCTACTTCTCCAATGAGGTACTTTCGAAGAATTTTGGCGACAAGGAGGCTCTCCGGTGACGGGGCTTAGGCTTGATGGATAGCCAGTGTGGTGGACTAGGCTTTTTGTACCACGGTCCTGCTGAGGGTCGCCTTGGTTGGTCGGGAAACACGTCAGAAACTCACCGAAAAACCTTCAAAAAAAATGAAACTTGTGAATTCTTATTGCCGACGGCTTTGGCAGCGGCTTTGGCTGGTGGGAATGAGTCAAGGGAGGAGGGATGTTTGGGGTGGGGTTTTGGGAGGAGTTCTTAGATGGCGGTGGCTTCTCTTCTTCCTCCCTTTCTCTCCTCTGGGAAGGCTTCGCTTCCCGCCTTGGCCGGCTGCAGTGGAGGCTTTGCTCCACACCGGGGCTTCTTTTCCTTCGGCTCCGAGTGTCTCCTCCTCCCCCTTCCATGTTCTGGAAAAATAAGAGGGGGATGGGGGGCTATTTATAGAGCAGGGTTGCTTGATGGAGGCGTTAGGCAATGCTTATCTCCAACTAGGATAGGTTTGGAGAGAGTTGGGCATGCTAAGGAGATTAAACTTCTCTCATTCTTTGCTTCTTCCCCCTATATGTGCATGTCTCCTATTTCTCTCCTTTTTATTATTTATTTATTTATTTATTGTTTAACGGTGGGCCCCAAAACCCATGTAAAAATTCGTACCAACATTAGCCTCCTCACTAGTTTCTCGTATGCATCAAAGAGTGGTCGGTGAAATATTCAATATGCTCCTCGATTTGTTACCTATAAAAATACAAAATTACAAAATTTATTACAAGTTGACATGCCGACTTATATTGCAAAAAAAAAATTCTTTTTCTTTTTGATTTTTTTCAAACTCTTCTACTTTTTTTTTCTTTTCTTTTTTTTAATTGCATTGTTTTTTATCTTCTTTACTTCAAAAGGTGAGCCCTCCTAGGTCTTGATGTAAAAACTAACAATCTTCTAAAGCTTGGAAAGCAACTTCTTTGCTCCACGAACGTGGTCTCCAGACTTGAATTTTTTTCTTGCTTTGTGAAGGTCTCAGTGACTTTGGTAGAATGGTGAATTTCGTCTCCCTCTTATTTGTGGCTTCCTAGAGCTTTGCTTCAAAACTTTAGGCACCTTTAGTGGCAAATTTGCCTAGTGTTGTCTCTTCTTTGCACAGTCACGTGATGACCTAGCCCTCTTTTGTTGTCTTCTACCATTCATAGAGCTCTTCATTACATCATTTCAACAACAATAGTTTTGATCAAACCTAGGAGGGCTCACCCTAGTTTGAGGTTGACATGACCTAGCCCCCTTGCCATCATCTCAGATGTCGTCTTAGGTGGAGTACTTGATTGCATTGGTAAGACAAAGAGGTGGAGATGAATAGTTGGTCTTGTGCTTGCATGGAGACATTCTTGTCCTTTGAATACATTTGCCATGTCTTCATCATTAGTGATTGTGGTCAAATACCTCAAACTCTCGCCAGGTAGCTGACATTTCATCATAAAAAGACGTGTAATAGAGAATGAGCTCATAATGTGCACACAAGATCTGAGTAAGAACAATCACAATCAATTGCTATAAGTTGTGTGTCACCTCCCATGGAGTGTTGTTTCCTTATTTGGATCATGATCTTCCCACCAAAGTTGCACAATAGGTGAAATGTTTTACTTTTGTATGAGTTCAACTCACTTTCTACTGGAACTAAGGCTTTCTCAGCATACCACCTTTTCATTATTAATTTTCTTTCCTTCTTGTATTTCTTCACAAAGTCTTGTGTAATTAATAACATGGGTCTCACATACTTGCAGGGGTGTAGGTGTAGGCAAACTTTTCTTCACTTCTTCAGCTGAAATGAGTATTGCCTTTGTGACCTTCACTTCTTTGGTCTTTTGTTCCTTCGATGGCATCCCTTACTTTTCTTTTTCTTGTTGAGCTTCTGTTTGTAAGAATGAGTGGCTCACCGTCATGACGTTGGCAATCGGAGCTTTTGTTGTTGTGTTTTCCTTATACTTGATTCCACCTTTATTGAACAAATCTTGTATTGTATCCATTATGTCATGACACTTCACTATTTGATGGCCAACCATATGATGGAACCGACAGAAGTTGTCTTGTTTCATATCTTCGGGCTTCCTTGGATTCTTTCGTGTCCATGGAGTAATCTTCCCCTGTTTCACAAGAATATCGAACTACATTTTGTCTCACTAACCTCATAGGTATAGTTTTTTTGTTCCTCGATTTTTTATTTTGTTGAGGTGCACCATTTTGTCCTTCATTATTCTTTGACTTCTCTTGAGGGACATCTCGACCTTGTCCTCTCAGATCAGTGAAGAATTGATGAAGCCTTGACATTCTTCACTAATGCAAAATCCCTTCCAAGTTCTTCATACACCAGCATTCTCTCAAAAAGTAGTTCAAAAGTGTTACACTGGGCTCCACTCAAGAACCAAGCAGCAGGGTCTGACTCTCATAGCACTGATCGTCATAACTTCTTTAATATTTGCAGTCTCCTTCATTTGTGAGGAAATAGTTTGAAACCTCTTTACATAAGTAACCAAAGATTTACATTGATCTTTTCGACATTGCATTAAATGCTTCATCTTCACAGGAATCTCTATAGACTAGAAGTGTGTAGTGAATTAGAAGAGGAGCTACTCCCATGTCTTAATCAAACTAGTTGGGCCATTGTTAAACCATCTCACTGCATTCCCACTGAGTGAGGCTAGAAACTGTTGCAACTTTAGATTCCCATTGGCAGAAATAGATCCACACTCAATCTAAAAAATCGTAATGTGGTCCATTAGATTTCCTTCACCTTCAAACTTTGTAAAAGTAGGGCGTTTGCTTCTTTGTCAAGGACTCAGAATACACTTCATCGGCTAGGGAACAGAGTCGCTTCACTTCTTCAATAGACTCCTATTTGTTTACAATTAATTCAGCAATGAGCACAACTTAAGCGTCCATAATAGCCTTCAATTCTTCATATCGAGTGTATTGGATTGGTACAACTGGTGCAATTGATGTGACTGGAATAACTGGTTGACATGCTTGTGGTTGAGGGATAGGATGACTTGCTGGTGGCCAGAACATGGTGGAAACTGGCTAGTGGCACATTGGCATCACTGGTGGCATCGATGAGACTGACACCGTTGTGGTAACTAGTGGAGGACAAGTCATAGAGACTTGTGATTGAGGGCAAAATTGCGCATTCTATCGGTTCAGTTTTGAATTGACCAAACCGAATTTTTGAACTCCCCCTCGGCAGCCCAATTTCCAAACCAAATAGAACCTAACCTTCCTCTAAAACCAAACCGAATTGAATCAGAATATTTTGGTTCGGTTTGGTTCGATTTATTAGAAACCGAAATTATTAAACCTATACTAAAATTAACTATGATTTTTATAATTATTCAAATTAAATTATGATTTAACTATTGTAATCATATTAAAAAATATTCTATATATAGATATTATATTGAACATCTCAAATAAATTACAAATAAATCAAAATAAACTAATAATAACCTACATAAAAGGTGAATATTAAGGTTTTTTAAAAAATTATTGGCTTCTTTAGTCAATGTTTGTTCGGTTTGGTTCTGAACCAAATTTCTTATCTTGGATTCAGTTTCCCAAGATAAGCACTGAGCCGAACCAAAATTTTTTTAAAATCAAATGGAACTGACAATTTTGGTTTGATTTGGCCCATTAATTCGGTCTAGACCGAAGTTTAATCAGCCCTAATTGAGGGTATGTTGGATTGTACCATAGGTAGGGGTATAGAGATGGATAGTAAGGAGGCTGTAAAGGGCAACTTGGATGTGAATGCAAACTATGGTCAGTCCTACTCGAATGCAACGAGGGATAGTTTGGCGTCTAAGTTGGCCCATATAGTGATGAATCAACAGGAGGTGTTTGATGTGTAGTACCTGCAACACGAGAAGACATGTTATGCACCAAAGGGGTGTTGGTCAGCTGCAAGCTTGCTTCTACAATCATCAGAGGCATCTCCAATGGTGTTGTAGCTTGACTTATTGTTGGCTGGATCTCCAAAAACACTTGCTCGGTCTATGGCGGTGGTTGGTCCACTTCATTAGGACTCTGGACATTTGTTGAGTTGTTGTCTTCATGTCTTGGCGAACTCCCTATTGCAATAGAGGCCTGCCTGTTGAAGACAAGTGCTTTCTCCAGTGTGGCATCAAGTTGTTGGATTCTGGCACAGAGGGTCTCCTCCATAGCTTGTGCTTATGTAGTTGTGGTTGAGTTGATAGTCTCTTGGCTCGATGTAGCAGGATTAGAGGATGGTTCTCTTTTAAGATCTCTTTGATGCGATGCGTCCCTAGTCTCGGGCGCCATTGTATCTTTTTCCACAACTTCTTCACATGACATTGCTACTTCTTGATGGTCCCCAATGAAGTCACCAGTATGTTTCGGCTCGGATTCGTCCAGCGCTTAAGGGGTTTACATCGGGTGAAAAAGGGTTAGTGGGACTGAAGCGTCCTTCCCACAAAAAATAAGTTGTACTAAAAGAAAACACATAAAATAAAAAACACAAGTTAATTTTTACATAGTTCCTTAGGGTTCAATGTGAATCACTAAGTTAGTTTACGGTGGGTTTGTCCCACAAATTCACTATTTTCCTTAGGTTTTTAAAATTTACACCAATAAAAATTTCTTTGTTACCTCAAAGTGCATGCCCGAATTTAAATAGTTTGAATCTACGGTCTTCAAATGATAAAATAAACCTCACCAACACATCCGGAACATTGAAAAACATTAGGGTAATGAGTTTCGTGTGAAAAGGAGCATGAGAATGCCATCAAATAAATTCCGGAAAGGTAACACACAAAGGAGAAACAAAGTGAGTCATAAGGACTTGGATGAGTAAAACTCCATGTCCTAGATAGATGAGCTCACCCTGCGTAACTTAACACGTAGGCAGAACCCAAATTAAGCTCGAATTACATCGGCATGCACATCGAGGCATGGCCTCAACACATGCACAATACATAAGACAATTAATTTAATTACATGCTTAATAGAGCATCAAACCTCATTAGGTAACTAAATTAGGGTTTAGGGTTACAAGTACACTTAGTTAAAAATGTCCAACACTCAGGATTTAATTGAACAAACTTAACTAGATGATTTTTCATACAAGTCAAACGATGCCAAAATTTGGACCAGTGGGTTTTGACACTCTAAGGGCTTAGCAAAAAAATTACCATATTCTGGTCCATGGGCAACCATGGTAAACAAGGCCCATAAAGTTTGGGCTAAGGAGCTGGGAACAATACATCTAGGTCGTGCACATATTTCACTAAGTATCGTTCTTATGCTTGAAGACTTCAAATGGGCCTAGGTACATGAGCATGGTTAGCCAAATATTGTGCACTTGATTAATGTAAAGTTTAAATTCCAAATACCAAGGATTTGGAACTGACTGGACTCGGGAAGTGAAGGCATTGACTAGGACATTTTTGGAGCTCGCCGAAACTATGGGCTTAGGAAAATCCTAATGCAAGATTTTCTGAGCCGTTGACTCCCAAATTTAGTATGATCTTATTGGGAAAAAACCTATGTGTGATAGAAATTTCATGCAATTTCATTACCGAATGACTATGGTATTGGATTTTAAATCTGGAGCTAAAGAACTAGGGTTTTACTTTGCGTTCTTACACATTCCAGAATACCAGATTAACTAACCACTTATATGATTTTTATTGAATCAATATATAATTTTTACATATTTTATTAAAAATTTTTAATAGACTCATTATGGAGCATAAGCCCAAAGCATAGCAAGGCATATATATATCACAACAAACACACTAAATGATTAGTAATTTTTTTCATGCATTTAAAGTGGTTATATTAGTGTGATATACTTAGAGGAACAAGAGAACATGATGATCTACAAACATGCAAAATATTAATATCAATAGCAACCTGCATTTGGGTGTAAAATTGGGGAAATGGGCAGTCAGATGATAATGAGCATGAAAGCTATCACCTTCTGCCAAGCTTGCCACCACTACATGCTCATACATACCATAACAAATAAAATGATGATCATAAAAGTGGTAGATCTACCATTTATTAACACAACAAAACCAATAACAAGAAAAAATACCATCTACAACATAAGATATGCATGTCATACCAAGACAATGCATATATTTACACATCCATCAAGAAAAAACCATATCTTTTCAAATAAATATAAAAATGAGATGATTGTCAAGCCTATAACTCCTAACATGCATAAATACATCAAAAAAATACACACAAAAAACAAGCAAGCGTGCATACACAAGAACAAAAGCATACAACCGTGCAATGAGGTAAAAAGAGAGGCCTTTACCTTAAAGGAATCCAAGGGGAGGTCTCTTGGGGCCCCAAGACCTACGGCCCTAGGGGGCTACCCTTGGCTTAGAGAGGCCTTGGAAAGGCTGGGAAAAGCTAGAGAAGAAGAGGAAAGGTAAGAGAGGAAGGGATGGCCCGTAGGAATGGAACCAAAAGGTGAAAATAAAGGAGAATGGGTGAATTTATAGAAGAGGGAAACAATGCTGGCAAGCCCAATGCATGGGTACTGGCCTCTACAAGCTAGAAAAACCGGGCACACAGGCTGCTGAATCAAACCACACACAACATAATGTCAACATTTGGGGTGTAAAGGTGCCCTCCAAGCACCTTTGTCCGAGAAAAGAGGTGGGAACTTTTAAATTTTGGCGCTAGGGCACTATGATAGAAGCCCAAAACCATTAATGGTTGGCGCAAGGTTACCCTTCCAGTGCCCTTGCCCCAGCTCAGATGGGCGCACCTTAGGGTTTCCACCCTAAAGCACCTAAGGTGACCTTCATAATCCTGTTGTGGCTTTCGAAAGGGCTAAGATTATATGAAGGGGGGCCAAACATGTAACAAACACACACACACTAGACTTGCGAGGGACTTGGTCCTAATGTGTAATCGACTCGACTTGACCAAACAAAAAAAAAGGCCGGGCACATAGCATCCAATAGGAGCACCGAAGCTGAAGGTGACTAGGGCTAGGCAGCTACATACCGCATCATACTTGAACTACGGTAAGAAGGGTCAAACCCAACTAACCTGATCTAGGTAGAGACCAAATAAACTCAAAAACCATTGGGTAAATGGCCGAGGTTTAAAATAAAACAAACAGAGGATCCCCTAAAAGTGCAATAAGAGATCAACGTGTTAAACCAACTATATATAAATATAAATAAAAACATCACACATAACACAAAATATTCATTTTAGAACATAACAATGTCATATCATTACAATTATAATCATAAATTGGGTCTCGACCCTGTTGTTCATGTCATCTGTCATACTTATCATATTCACAATATCATGTTCATAAATTGGGTCTTGACCCATCTACAGATTTCATCTGATACACCCTATTATATCATTTCAACATTAAACATTGCATTATTAACTAATACATCATAGTCAAAACACAATAATCTACTATATCATGCTAGGTTGATGTGTGTGCACATATCAGCCACTGCTTCTCCATCCAGGTTGACATATCAATCTCTTGCTTCTTACCTATATATGTAATAGAAAATCGTCAGTAAAGAATGTTACTGGTCCATAAATAACTGTAACAAACTGACAAATGAGAGCTGACTTTCATTTTAAAGAAAATAATTTTATAACTTTTGTTGAACTCTCATAAGGGCATCTACTAGAGAGCCATCGAGCCGTGGACTCAATAGAATCCTGAAATAACTGGTCTACTGATACCTCTCTCGTCATTTTCTCGTTATTTCTTTTCTCTCCTTTGGGACTACCAGTATATCGTAAGCTCTCTCATTTCCTCTATATATCTCCTGGCCTTGAGCAAGAATGTTGACTACTCTTAGGTAGTCGCCTTTAGTACCCTTGTAACCACATATTCGGAAGTGCACTATACTAGACATTACCTGTAAACCTCCGTGTTTCTCTAGGTGTGAGGAAACTCAAATTGAGGAGTTGTCAAGATCCTTCGGGAATAGAGCAGCCCTCTCACTAATCCAGAGCCCGCTGAGACTAGCATGTGCACTTGCTCATGGTATGTGTGAGTCGGTTTCACCATCTCTCGTCTCATTGAAAACTCAATAAAATTATGTATAGGCCTAGGAAGGGGTTTATATCATAGGCCTGAAGGCAACTTGAGGTGGATTTTATTTTTGAAAACAGACTCGAGGGATGTCAATCTCCAGGAATGTTAATCTTGAAAACAGTTATCTAAATGACCTATGTTAAGTGGGTTCTAATAAAATACCACTTTAACATGTCCTACAGTAATAAAGCAAACCACAATAGAATACAACAAAAAATAAAGAATGAGTCATCAACGAACCTGGTAGAAGCTCCAAATGAGGTCACATGCCTAGGCTACAAGCTCTTACTTTGTACCTATACAATCAAACTAAATGCTAATGCCCAGGCTAGCTATATGATGCATGAATGCAATAAATAAATACCTGCATAATCACAAGCAGCCCAAATAGAAGACACACAACGAAACATGTGGAGTTATGAAATAACTATTGTTACTACATAATCTCATAATCCCTCAATACCTACTAACTGAATAATGAATTTTCAATTCATGCACAATTCCCAACTTCATACTTACATCTGGCTTCATTCTTAATTTAACATAACCAGTTTATAAATAATCCAACCATGCTAACTATAATGGACTATTACTTTTGTTAACCATCATTTCAACAATTTCAGAATCCTAAGTCGTAAGCAATTACTAAAGCCCACAAACATTTAATTACCCCAAGAATTAAATCATTTCTTACATATCTTCTTTATCGTTAGAATGATAACTAATTCCACACCAAATCATGATAACAAAATAAGTAACTAAGAATAACTCTAATCCTTCAATAATCTTTAATATAACCTGTGAGCATCTACCCTGATAAGTAAAGAGCTAAGGCTTCTACTTGTCATTCAATTCCGATGTTGTTGATTAGTTATCATGAGTATCATGTTAACCTATTCAATTCTAATTCCTTAATTTCATCAAAGAATCCCTATTCGAATCAATCCCTATGTCATCATCTCAATTCCTAAATTTATCGTCCTCTCATATCAATCCTCGATCTAAATTAGCTTTCTAATCAAATAATTAATTAACCTACACAATTATCACCATAATACCTAACTTCACAAATTTTTTAACATCATCAATATCATATTAAATTTTATAATCAAATAATTTGAATTATAATTAATCCTTATCAATTCCTAATTACATAAAGAATTTATTTAATCAACAACTAATTATCACAAATTTACAAAAGTTGCATATTAACAAAAATATGATAAATTCTTAAAAACTATGAATAATATGGATAATCATGAAAATAAATTAAAAATCTAAAATTTGAGAAACAATATGCATCTCATAGTGATGGCAGCTAACTGCGGTGGCCGACGGTGCCAAGGGTGGCAACAGTGGCTGGAAATCGGGGAAGACCTGGGAGCTAGGTGAGGTCTAGCTGGTATGGTTGTCGGTGGTCGTGTTGCCAACAGCCACAAATCAGGGGAAGAAAAGGGCAAGTGGGTACAGGAGTGGGAAGGGAAAAAGAGGGAAAGGGATGATTTGGCCGGGGAAAGAGCTGGCCGGGATGAGGGAGGTAGCGGCTGACGACGACAAGGTGGCGGTGGCTCTCCAAGAACAATGCAAAGGTGGGTGGTAGTGAACTGGTTAGGAGAAGGAAAAAGGTGGAGGAGGAAGGAGGAGAGGCTGGCGATGGCGGCGAGGTCGCCGGCGGCAAGGTCCAGTACGGTGAGGGTCGTCAACGGCAATCGGAAACAAGGGGAAGGGCCGTATAGGTCATCGTGGGAGAAACAGGGGAAAAGGCGTCAGGGTTTGATGTAGGGTAATTTTGTAAATAAAACTTGACTCACTCCTTACTCGAGTCAATAATAATAAATAAAATCTAAAAAATACAAAATAAAATATATTAAAATATGAACTTTGTGAACTTGTATCATAATCGCTAATTTTTCATCTAACGGTTTAGATTGAAAGGTGGGTAGTTATAGGTGGTTCAATAAATAAATACTTAATGTGAACCACCAGATAAAAAATTGATGAATTTGATTGAAGTTCATAAAGTTCACATTTAAAAAGGGTTCACACTCTATCATATGTATGTATGTATGTATGTATGTATGTATATATATATATCTTGTAACTTTGCTAGCTTTCCCCTACCTCCGTGATGTAAGCTGCTCTATGCAAGTATCAAAATTTCGATGTCAAAATAACTTTATCACCAAATAGACATCGAGACTCGGTATCAAAAATACATGCCACCGGAATTTAGCCACTGAATTTTTTGTGATAGATTTTTAAAAATTTGTCACTGAATAGGCATCAAAACTCGGTATCAAAACTTGGCATGCACGCGCCTTAATTGGGTGCGGTATATGGTGCCCAAGCCACGTGATTTTCACGCGGGCAAGGCCGGATGTTCATGCCAAGGTGACTGTTACTTAAATTTAATGACATATCTTAACCAGTAAACTATAAAACCAATTTTGATAACTTTCTATTACTGTTTTGTCATCAATATTCGGTGATAGTCAATGACAATGTGCCATGAATTTTGTCACTGAAGATATTCGGTGACAATTTGTTATTGTTCTGCCACCAAACTTAATTAGTTACAGAGTCTTCTGTCACTGAAATTTTTAGTGACAAATTTTAGTAATAAATATATTTTTGTCACAAAAAATGGGCATTCTGTCACTGAACATTTTAGTGAAAGAAGACCTATTTTCCACTAGCATATGCATGTATATATATCAATATATATGTCTATCTACCATAGGGTTAGTAAGTTCACACACCTTTTCATTGTGTATAGATTGATAAGTCAATAGATGGTTTATTGATTCTTTTATCTATGTATACAATATCTTCATGATTCTTCTCAACATCCATATATAGGCTCTAAACCATAATAGTTTAGTTAAGGTAATCTAAAATTTTAAATAAAATACATTTAATTATTTATTTTAATTTAATTTTGAATGTTATAATACATATTTTTAATAAGTTTTTGAAATTTCCCGCCCATAGCACATGGCCTTCAAATATTGAACTCTTCCAATGTAATTTTAATCTTTGTGCGATCCACCAACCAACAACTAATTATTTACCAAAATACACAAACCCAATAATTCCAAGAGCTAAATCCGTGTGATTTCCATGTACATAGTTAGGTTTCGAAGACGGCCTAAACTACTCACTGCACAATCTATATTTTTTTCCTTTTGAAATAAATATTAATATGTTTGAAGATTTTTCACTTTATCTAATACATTATTTAATATAATTTAACTTAACCTTAGATAAACAACAAATCTATAGTACAAAAAAGTTCAAACATAGCCCGTGCATTGCACGCTTTCCCAAGTAGTTAGTAATATAATTAAAAGGGAAAGATTTTATACACAAGGACATGACGCAATGATCAACACATAAACGTCTTGTTAGCCAAAAAGAAAAAAACAACTTCAAAAGGTAATGCTACATCAAATGATAGTAATATTTTAATCTTTTGAAATACTAAAATATCTAATATAAATAAAAAATAAATTGAACTAGCTAGAGTTTTTTGACAAGTAAGAATCATTACAAAAAAAAGAAATTTCTCCACATTTTTCTCCATGACATTTTTAATCGTGAAGAAAATTAACTATAAATTTTTTTATATATATTTCAAAATATTTTAAGGTGAGTAAATATTCATTTTCTAACTTTTTTCCACCACAAAATGTTCATTGATCTTAAAACGGAAAAAAGTGGAGTTTCTCCACGTTTTTAAGGTTGGAGAAAAGCTCAAAAATTAAAACATATTTATCATTAACAATTTCTTATTGTAAAAATAAATCTAAGCTTTTTATGAAGCATGGAGAAAATCTAATTTTTTGTAGTGAATATTTACCGTAAATCTATTACATCATTTGTAAATTTTGGTAGAATTAGGGATTGATGATGATAGGGATGGAAATTGGACATAATTCAGGGACTAAATCAAAGTTGGGAGGTCGATTTTGGGATATAAATTGGGTTGCAAATTTATTAATTTAATTTTAAAAATTAACAATATAAACCTTTTTAGAAAAATTATAAGTGTTCCACGGATAGCCGATAATGACCTAGTTTAATTGATTACATTCCATGCAACAAATCACCTTAAAATACAAAGAAAAGGAAATTTTCAAAGGAAACCTACTTATGTTTAAGTTAGAGTAGGACTTGGAGACGCCTGCTGCATACACCCATTGAGACGCCTTTAGGCTTGACCGCTGATGATCCCCATCATCAACGGTATCATCAACGGTCAAGTCTAAGGGCGTCTTCAGTAGGCATTTCGAAAAAAGAAATTTAAGTTAATATAAATGGAAAAGGAGATACCCTATTTTCACACATTGTTATTTTTAAATATAAATAAACTCCAACCCCTTCGTCTCCCAAACTTTTTCCATAACTTCTTTTTCCTCCTTCCACCTATAGAGAAGAGCCATGTTTTTGCTATTTGGTGCTCGTTCCTCTTGCTCCACAGCGGTCGACTACATTCGTTCCAAGTATGCTGTCGACGAAGTACACCAGGATCAAGTTCAGGTGAACATAACCATCAAAATCACAAACAAAGTTCAATATGTGAAGCGAGACAGCCATATCTTCTATGTGGAGAAGTCAAGCCAAATAGCTGCACCGAGACAAAACTGAAGTCGGGGATCCACGATGTGCATGATTTCCTAGTCCTTTCATCAAAAATTACAACTCATGATCAATTCGATCCACACACGGATAAATCAAAAAAGTTTGATAATTCGCAAGTAGCCGTGGCCCGGCAAACTGGGCAGGTCTTGCTGGGATGCGTCCAAGGTCGCAATGTTGAAGAAGGACTTGGTGTACAAGACATCCACCTTGGCCACCAGGTTGAACTCGCAGCAGATATTGTGCAGTTTCTTCTTAAACACTTTCACAACATGGCCGTATATGACCTTGCAGAGATAGCCCATATGCTTGGCCGGGGCCTTGCACCCCAACAAGACCTTAGGGAAGATTAATTACATTTGGAGGTTTATCGTAGATTTGTCTTAAAAATTTTTGCCACTTAATCAGTTATTGAAAAAAGGTAATAAGTTTGAGTGGGGTGAAGCATGTGAATGAGCTTTTGAGGAGATAAAGCCAAGGTTGCTAAAACCTCCAACTTTACTTACCCCAATGACTGACAGACCACTCATCCTATACATTTCTCATACGAAGGCAACACTTGCAACTATGTTAGCCCAGGTTGACGACCTTGGGAGAGAACGACCTATGTATTGCTTGAGTAAAGCTATGAGCTCAATTCAACATAGGTATACAAAGATTGAGAAGGCATGCTTAGTTACGACATTACTTTCTTACTCATGAAGTGCAATTAATGGTACACGACAACCTTGTTTGGTACTTGCTCCAACAACCGGCCTTGTTGGGAAGAGCGATGAGGTGGCTTTGGAAGTTAATAGAGTTTGACATCGAGTGTGTCACACAAAGAATAGTGAAAGGCTACACAATTGTCGAGTTATTTGTCAACCATTCAGCACTACCATCAAAAAAAAAAAGTTCATTTCAACACAGATAAAGAACTAGCAAAGTGGACTTTGTGTTTTGATGGAATAGTCGTGGGAATGCGAGGAGGAGCGGGTTCTACCAGAAGAGCTGGAGTTGTCCTAGTGGAGCCTTCAGAGAAGATGCATGTGCACACTTACAACTTATCATATTTTTACACCAACAACAATGCAGAAGCGATGTTGTTGGGATTGTTGCTCACAAAGGAATTGAAGGTGGAATACTTTTTAGTTTGAGGTGATTCATTATTGGTAATCCAACAAGCTCATGGAATTTTGAAGTTAAAGAAGCTCACTTGATAGTATGAAGGCGCGTTTGATGCAACTGCTAAAGAACTTTAAAGAGGTTGTGTTTGAATATATTCCTTGCTCTACAAATTGCATGATGATGCACTCGCCGTATTGAGATCAAGATTCATTACTAAAAGAGAAATCATATAGTCAATTATTTAGTTTTCTCGCCATGAGGCACTTATTAATGCGGCTCTTTCATCAAGTGTTGTAGTTGAAAGCTTTGCATTTGAAGAGTTTGAGGATTGGTACGAAGATATTATCAACTTTTTAGCATGCAACCAGCTACCCAGTGATCGATACAAGGCTCGTGAGGTGACAAATTGCTTCACGTCATTTCATTGAAGAAAAATTGTTATATCACCAAGGATTTGATAGAGTCTTACTATAGTGTTTGACCAAAGAGGAAAATTTGAAGGCTATGAGAGATGCACATGAAGGGACTTGTGGAGAGCACCAAGGTGGGACGAGGTTGTATCATATTTTGCTTCAAACCAGATACTTTTGGTCAACAATGTATAAGGATTGTATAGATTTTGCTCGGTCATGTGAGAAGTGTCAGTTGCATGCACCTTTGAAGCATTTGTTGCCTGAACTATTACACCTGATTGACACCTATTGGCCATTTCAGTTTGGGGGCTTTATTTTATTGGTCTCATCCATCCATTATTGTGGTTACAAATTCATCTTGATGGCAATTGAATATTTTACTAAGTGGAGAGAATAACACTAGCATGGTGATAGATAGGAGAATGCGTTGCCCAATTCATTAAAGAAAATATTATTTGTCGGTTTGGACTTCTTTAGAAACTTATTACGAATAATGGTACGCCATTCATGGGATGACAAGTTGCAAAGTTAGTAGAGCAACACTGGTTTAAAATGGTATAGTCATCCCTATATAACCCACAATTAAATAAATAAGTGGAATCTTTCAACAAGATTTTGAAGCAAATATTGCAAAAAATGGTGGTAAATCATCAACGTGATTGGCATGAGAGGCTACTTAAAGCATTATGGTTATATCGTACTCCCGCTCGTGTAAGTACCAAAGTTACTCCTTTTTTATTGGTTTACAGAACAGAAACTATCTTGCTTTTCGAAGTAGAATTACTTGCGTTGAGGATGATAACACCTTTACAACTTTCACCAGAGCAAGCAAAGCATGTAGCAAGAAGAATCGCATCACTCAAAGCAAATGATGAACATTGTGATGTTGTAGGGGAAATGCTGATGAAATACCATGAAGCAATTTCGAGGAAATATAATTGAGGCATAGAGCCTCACTAGTTTAGCCCCGGGATACTAGTATTGTGCAACACATGTAAAGTTAGGGCCTGATTACCTATGTATAAATTTTCCTTACCATGGGAAGGGCCCTATGTTGTGAAACGAGATTGTTATAAGTTGTCAACACTTTATGGAAACTTATTATTTCAAATCAATGCTAAATACTTGAAAATTTGATAGATCTTGTGATAGGCCAAATGATGCCTAGATAACAAAAGTAGGTAGATGAATGTACATTGTACATGGTAAAAAAGATCAATAACTCACAGGAGTATGTGTTTTGTTGTGAAAACTGGGTAATTTTCACCAAAGATAACTAGTTCACTTTGAGAACTATTACCTAGATGACTAGCGTGAAAACTATTGTACTAAAAATTACCCCAAGATAAAATTCCCAAGAAAGTGTGGTGGGACACACGGTCCGCTTAAAAACCAACTCCTAGACAGAATTTTATCAAGTAATTTAAATAGCACAATAATTAACAACAACTATACCCGACAATAGCTATTAAATAGACATAAAAGGAACAAAAAGAACACCGGAATTTAACGAGGCTTACGTCCTCGGACACTACAAAAATAATATTTCAATAATCAAAGAAATATTACAAAAGGAGAGAAAGAAAACAATTTACCAAAGAAAGAAGGATGGCAATTTTGGGATGTCAAGAACCAAAGGGGAGGAGCCTTATTTATAGGGAGAGGACTCCTCCCAAACCCACAAAACTTTAGATGTGGGACTTGATTTTGGCATACAACAATTCTCCACCTTGACAAAATCCCATACAATTCTCTCACAAATCCAACTTTCAGTAGTGTCTGCAAACTCCATCTTTCAATTTGTAACGATATTGACCAAGTCTAAACAATGTTTAAACTTGGCCGCAGTTACTACTTTTGTCAGCATATCAGCAGGGTTCTCAGTGGTCGGAATCTTCTGGATTATGACTCCACCTTCTTCTAGAATCTCTCGTACAAAATGATATCGAACATCGATGTGCTTCGTCCTTGCATGGTAAACCTGATTCTTTGCTAAATGAATAGCACTCTGACTGTCACAATGCACTTTGATGTGCTTTTGTTCCATTCCCAGTTCACCGAGCAACCCTTGAAGCCAAATTGCCTCCTTTACAGCCTCTGTAATTGCCATATACTCTGCCTCTGTAGTAGACAAAGCCACTGTTGACTGTAAGGTGGACTTCCAACTGACTGGTGCTTTTGCAAAAGTAAACACATAACCAGTAGTTGATCGTCGCTTGTCCAAATCACCAGCGTAGTCAGAGTCACAATACCCAATTACATACTGACCATCCTTATCATCCTGCTGAAATACTAATCCAACATCTAAGGTATCTAGAATATACCGTAGAATCCATTTCACAGCTTGCCAATGCTCCTTTCCAGGATCATGCATATACCTGCTCACAACCCCAACTGCCTGTGAAATATCGGGCCTTGAACAAACCATTGCATACATCAAGCTACCAATAGCACTTGCATACGGTACTTTTGCCATGTATTCCCGTTCTGCATCATTCTTTGGTGACATGGAAGCACTAAGCTTGAAATGAGGAGCAAGTGGTGTACTAACTGGTTTTGACTTCTCATTTATGCCAAAACGTTTTAGTACCTTCCTCAGATATTCTTTCTGAGACAAACAAAGCCTCCCCAATTTCCTGTCTCTAGATATCTCCATGCCGAGAATCTTCTTTGCTTCACCAAGATCCTTCATTTCAAACTCCCTATTCAATTGAGTCTTTAACTTCTCTATTTCTGTCTAACTCTTGGAAGCTATCAGCATATCATCAACATAAAGAAGAAGATATATATAGGATCCATCTTGTAGCTTGCGCAAGTACACACAGTGATCATATTTGCTCCTTGAGTACTTCTGCCCTATCATGAACTTGTCAAATCGCTTGTACCACTGCCTCGGAGATTGCTTCAATCCATATAGCGATTTGTCCAATTTGCACACCATCTTTTCTTTTCCATCAACTTTGAATCCATCTGGCTGAGACATATAGATTTCCTCTTCCAAGTCTCCATGTAAAAATGCAGTTTTTACATCCATCTGAACTAGTTCCAAATCCAATTGTGCCACCAAAGCCAATAAAATTCTAATGGAGGAATGCTTTACAACTGGAGAAAATACTTCATTATAATCAACTCCCTCCTTTTGAGCGTAGCCTTTAGCCACCAATCTTGCTTTGTAGCGAACATTATCCTTGTCAGGAAATCCATCTTTCTTTGCATATACCCATTTGCACCCAATTGCCTTCTTTCCCTTCGGAAGACTAGCTAGTTTCCATGTCTGATTCTTTTGAAGGGACTGCATTTCTTCTTTCATGGCAATCCTCCACTTTTCTTGTTCTGAACTTTGAACTGCTTCATTATAAGTGGCAGGAACATCATCAGTTGCAATTGGTGCTGTAGAAGAGACCATATCAGCATAGCGGGCAGGTTTTCTAATGGTTCTCTTTCCCTTCCTTTGTGCAATTGATTCATGTTGATGTGGAGGTTCTTGGGTCTGAACCTCTTCTTCATTTGACTCTTCTTCTACCACAGGAGAGTCATCATCAGTTTCTGCATCTGCTGGGACCATTCTGTTGCCATCAATCTCCACCTGTTTGGGAGTACCATCTGTTTGCTTCATATTTTCAGAAGTTACCTTTCTCAACATGGTAGATTCATCAAAGGTAACATCCCTGCTGAAGATTACTTTCTTTGTTTCTGGACACCAAAGACGATAGCCTTTCACACCAGAGGTGATCCCCATAAATATTGCCTTCTTTGCTCTTGGATCCAGCTTTGATTCCTTAACATGGTAATATGCAGTGGAACCAAACACATGTAAGGAATTATAATCTGTAGCGGGCTTTCCAGACCATTTCTCCAATGGAGTTTTTGAAGTGAAGTGTATTTCTGACACCCCATTCTGTTGTGGTGTATTTCTGACAGTGAAGTGTCTGACAATACCTTCATCTTCATAGACCTTTTGAAATGGATCATTTTTTAATTCTCCACCATTGTCTGTACGAAGACATTTGACTCTTCTGCCTGTTTGAGTCTCCACCATCTTTTTCCATTTCAGGAAAATTCCCAACACTTCATCGTTCGTCTTCATCGTATATACCCAAACTCTCCGGGAAAAATCATCAACAAGGGAAACATAATAGTGTTTACCTCCCAACGAAGTTGTCTTGGAAGGCCCCCACACATCTGAGTGAACATAATCCAAAATACCCTCAGTATTATGGATTGTTGTTCCAAATTTCACCCTTGTTTTCTTCCCTTTGATATAGTGCTCGCAAAAATCTATTTTGCAAGCCCGAGCTCCTTTTGATAATCCTTGATCTATCAATAGTATTAAAGATTTTTCTCCAGCATGCCCCAAGCGCATATGCCATAATCTAGTTGCTTCTAATTCCTTATCATCAGTAGGAGTTGTTGTCGCTGCTGCTTCCCCAACAATTGTATTACCCATAAAGTAATACACATTGTTTCTTCTTCGGATCCCCTTCATTATCACGAGTGCACCAGAGATGATCCTCATTATCCCATCTTTCGCCCTTACTTCAAAACCTTTTAACTCTAAGGTTTCCATAGAGATGAGATTCTTCATTAAATCTGGCACATAATGAACCCCAGTTAAAATTTTGGTTAATCCATCATGATTCCTCAAGTGAATTGAACCAACTCCATATGTGACAAGAGGGGCATTATTTGCTGTGTAGACAATTCCACCCTTTAGTTCTTTAAAATCAAAGAACCATTCTCGATTGGGTGTCATATGATGGCTACAAGCAGAATCTAGCAACCATGCACTAGAATTGCTAGTTGATGCAGCAATTGAAAGATCTGAGTCTGCATCATCACACTCAGCAACATTTGCAGCAGCTTTTTCCTTATCAGATTTGCCTTTATTTTTCAGCTTGGGACAATCTTTCTTCCAATGCCCTTTTTCTCGACAAAAGGCGCATTCATCTTTACTTGGTCTGAACTTTGACTTCGACCTTCCCCTTCTTCCTTTGTTCTGACTCTGCGATCGGCCTCTATCCACAACAAGAGCTTCTGCTTCTGCACTTGTATTTTCTTGCTTTTCTTTCTTTCTTAATTCATAACTATACAAGGCAGCAGTTACTTCACTAAGAGACACAGCAGCCTTCCCATGAAGTAGAGTAGTTTCAAGAAACTCAAATTCATAAGGAAGTGATCCCAACAACATCAGAGCCAAATCTTCATTTTCAAAAGTCACATCCATATTCACCAGATTAGTTACTAACTGAAAGAAGCTAGTAATATGATCATTTAGAGATGTACCAGGAACATAATTGAAGCGGAACAATCTCTTTTTCATATAGAGCTTGTTCTGACTGCTTTTCTTCAAGAATTTCTCCTCCAGTGCCTTCCACAATTTACTTGCAGAAGTTTCTTTAGAAAATACATACCTCTGCTCTCTAGAAAGACACGTTCGAATAGTACCACATGCCAATCTATTTATTGTCTTCCATTCTTTCTCCTCAACATCATCCGGTTTCTCTTCTTCAATGGCAATGTCTAGACCCTGTTGAAAGAGGGCATCCAGAACCTCACTTTGCCACATGCCGAAATGACCGGTACCATCAAAAATCTCCACTGCGAATCTTGCATTTGTCACAGTAGTTCTTGCCAAAATTGAAGATGAAGTTGTGACCTTCGATGTAGATTCTTTTGGGTTGTCTGTCATTTCTGCTACAAAGTCTATTTAATAGCTGTTAATGCGGAATACCAACTAGCCAAAGGAAATTTTTTCTGATGTGGAAGATCAGCGTAAGCCACAACCACAGAGCATACTAAAATAAACCAAGAGCTCAAAATGTCAACTGGCCCAAGGAAATTTTTTCTGATGTGGAAGATTAGCGTAAGCCGCAATTACATAGCATACTAAAATAAACCTTGCTCTGATACCAATTGTTGTGAAAACTGGGTAATTTTCACCAAAGATAACTAATTCACTTTACGAACTATTACCTAGATGACTAGCGTAAAAACTATTGTACTAAAAATTACCCCAAGATAAAATTTCCAAGAAAGTGTGGTGGGACATACTATCTGCTTAAAAACCAACTCCTAGACAGAATTTTATCAAGTAATTTAAATAGCATAATAATTAATAACTTAGACATAAAAGGAACAAAAATAACACCGGAATTTAACGAGGCTTACATCCTCAGACACTACAAAAATAATATTTCAATAATTAAAGAAATATTACAAAAAGAGAAAAGAAAATAATTTACCAAAGAAAGAATGATGACAATTTTTGGATGTTAAGAACCAAAAGGGAGGAGCCTTATATATAAGGAGATGACTCCTCCCAAACCCACAAAACTTTAAATGTGAGACTTGATTTTGGCGTATAACAATTTTTGTCAAATTCTTCTTGGTGAGTATGCAAAAAATCAGAAAGGGAGGGGGGGCTTATATCTGTCAAAAATATGTGCGCTCCTCTTGGCCCGAGTCAAGCCCGTTGCACCACCTATACCCAACCGAAACAAGTTGACCATGACCAGGATTGAAGACAAGCTTCATCCCCTTCGTCACGTATTTCCTAGTCCTTGCTTGACGTCGACCCTGTTGTTGATCATCTTGCCGCCTTAGTTGCTGTACAGAGGTGTTGCCGTTTAGCTTAGAGGAGTCCAGAGCTTTGCCTAGACCTGCGATCACCGTGATGGGGAACGAAGGAAGGCTTCGTCTACCTGCCGTTTGCCGTGTATGCATCAGCACCGGAGCTCACTTGCTTGCCTAACCGGAGAGGAGCCCAGGAAACTGAGAAGAAACTCCACCTCTTGCAACTATTTCCCAGCCACCGAAGCCGAGGAGGAATCCACATCCGAGGAGTTGTTGCTGTAGACACCAAAAAGGGACACCCAAGACCCGCTGCCTACGCTCCGTCCACGTCCAAGCTCTTGTCCAGGTGCTGCCTCGCCTGGCCCATCGACCATCGAAGCTATTTCACCAAGTCTTGGAGCGAAGCCGTGAAAGCCTTCGGAGATTTGCCTTGCCGAGGACAGCCACCCATGTACCGGTGTTTCAAGGGCCATCACTAATGGAGATCATTCCAGTCTTGCCACTGCCGCGGAGTCCTGCCAAGGGGCTGCCCACCCAATCGCCGTGAACCTTGCTAAGGAGGAGTGCCGCTACATGCCGCTGCCTGAGTGGAGAGAACTGCCAGACCCCTTTGCTGCCCTTGTCGAAGCCAACCTGTTGAAGCTGCCCATCCCTAGTCATATCGCCAAAGAGAGACGTCGGGCCTCTTGCTTTGGGGTGTTGCTGCTCAACACCTTTCCCACCAAAGCCGGCTCCGAGGAGAACAAGAAGAGGAGCAAGAAATTAGAACCATCACTGCTTGAAGCCCATCCCGGTCCACCACCTTGTTTCTTGGCCAAAGAGAGGTGTTGCGGCCGAAGTTGCTGCTTCACTGTTTGAGGAAGTCCAGCCTTGTATTATGCTGCCCGGAGCCGTTAAGGTTTCCTCGTTCATTTGTTCATTATTCGAGGAATTCAATTATTAGTTTTAGTTTTTGTTTATCACATTAATAATTAGTATTTCGTATATTTATATATGATTTTGTCCTCTTTTTTATAGAAATTCAACGAAGGGACTTTTATAATTTTACTTATATTCTTCTATATAAATTAGAACTCCGTTAATGTTTAACGGAACATCTTTTTGAGATTTTTTAAACATATTTAACTAATAAGGAGGGAATTTAGAGAAGTTCTTCGTCATCTTAAGTTGAAATCAGGTCTTAATCAAAGTACGAGGTTAATCTAAATTTCTTTTGAGGTCTATGTTAATTTTTTAATTTCTCGTATGTTGTATTTTTTAATGATTAAATATTTTAGATCTTGTCGTTAGTTTGATTTGTATTAAGAGAGTTTTATAAAATTTTTATTCGATATTTGATTATAAGAGATTTTTTTAATTAAAATTAATTGAATAGATTGGTTTTTTTTTAATTTTAAAAAAATTTCTATCTATTTTTATCTTAGTATCTCATATTTATCTTATATTTATTTATTTTTATTTTAAAAAAAATATTTTCTAGGTTAGTTTTTGTGCGAGGGTTCCTAACAGAGCCTTGCCAACATTGGGAGAAGGAGTGGAGATATTGTCGTCGAAGTGCTGTTGTCCTTGTTGTTGGAACCTCATCACCAGTTTTGCCACCTCGAAGTGCTGCTTGTTGCCGCCTTGCTGTGAAACAAACACCGGAAGAGCAGGTCTACTGGAAAGACGGATGGATGTTTGTTGTACCACCGAGCCTTACCAAGGAGGAGAGCCTCCTTAGTGCTTACCGAAGTCTTTTCACCGCCATTGTGCTGCTACATTGAAGATTTGCCCAGAAAAAGAAATTCGATACACACCAAGGAGGCGCCTTGCCGTATCCGAAGCCTCGTTGTTCTGAAGTTTTGCCCCCACCAAAGGACCGCCGAGATTGTTGCCGTGTTGAAACCTGTTGCTGTGAGGGAGGGGAGACCTGCATAGGTGGTTTTCTCTTATTTGCCAGCGACCACTCTTTGCCTTGGATCACCGAAGGTCATCCACCGTGGTCATCGCCTTGCTCTCGGCCGAACTAGTCAAGACTCGGACACCAGAGCTCGCTGCCCTCACCGGAGAAGAAAACAGAGCTCAAAGTATGACGACGTTGTGAGTAAGAAGAAAGGCTGAAGAAAGTAAATGGGTCTGATAGCCGCGTAGTGCCAACCATGTAAGCGTTGTGTTAGCATTGAGGTCCAGCTATTCTGGCCTGCAGACCTGTTCGCGCAGAGCCTGGCCTGTGACTCTGTTCTATCAGAGCCGTTCGTTCCCAATAAAATGGAATCTCTAAAGTTATCTAAATCTAGAATTAAGTCCTAACTAAAAAATAGCTGTCAAGATAAAAGATAGTAGCTTGCTATGGAACTTTTATAATAATCGTACTCACGGTTTACATGGAAATAACAGTCAATTAAATAATATAATAGATTTAATCATAAATTTAGGAGAAAATTTATTACAAAGCCACACTAAACTATTACTCAGCTTAGAAGAAATTAATAAATAAAAAATCAAAAACTTTAGATGACATAAAAGATCAAAATAATCTTATATTAGCCAAGCTAACCGAAAATATTTCTAATAGTAATATAATAAAATTTGAACAGAAATTAGAACAATTTAAAAATAGTGGAATAATAAGCAAATGAGAGTCTTGGAAATTTTGGTAAAATGTCTATATTAAGTAAAAATAAATTTATAACTGATATCTCTGCTAGTAATTCAAATAACAGGATCTAAAGAGATGAGAATAGATCAAATTATAGACACAGATAAAAAGTTAGAGTTATATAATAAAAAACAATTATCTGAATTAGATCCTAAAATAGTTTATCAAATAGGAAAGTTTAATTTCAACACACAAGTTATAAATACCACTAGAGAAGTATGTATAAGTTGTGTTGGAAATGACTTTGTAAATATAGATTTGTTCCATCCAGAATCATTAGAAAAGATATTAAAGACTGAAAAGAATATAGCACATATAGGACTGATAGTCATTGGAGTAAAAGGATTAACTAGGTAAGGAATAGGAACTAAAACATTAGTCTTAGTCCATGACGGTTGCTAGACTATAGATACAAAAAGAACTATTATAGTGGGAGAAGAAGTAGATATGAATGAGAAAGGAAGTCTACTATATTGTGCTCCTAATTTATTAAAAAGCGTAAAAGACCTAAAACACCTTAAAATAGGGATACAAACTAAAGGATATGAAAACTATTCAGGTGATAATCTGAATTTGAATATAACAATTTTAGGAAAACTGACAAATACTACATGAACATATTATAAATTAAATATAGAAGGAATTATTCAATCATTAGCCTCTAAGGGAGTAAAATGATAAATCATATGCAAATACACAGAAACTAATTAGCAGGATTAGAATGGGATTTAAGTAAACATGTTTTATTTAAAGAAACAATAATAAGACCAGCCAAAAGTATTATTTTTGAAAACTCAAAGGGAGGATATTCTATGAGATTTACTGAATATTCTACAAAAACTCAAGAGGAAACACAAGAAGAGGATGAATTAGCATTAATGAATCAAGAATCTGAAGGGTTAGATAATAAAAAATACCGAGAGAACAAAGAACTATAGAATGGTATGAACATCAAAATGATCTTCTCAGAAGAAAAATAGAAGATATAGAAAGAAAAAAGAAAGAATAAAGAAAGAAAGAAGACAATTACCAATAGATACAATCGAAGATTCGAAAATAGGAGAAAGCTATGAAGAAGATCAGGGTATCTATATGAATCAAGTGAAGAATCAGAAAATGAAAAAGAGAATATTATGGAACAATTTTTAAATGATTGTCAACAAGTATGTTTAAACGATGAAGAAATAGAAACGAAAATGCAAGAACTCTTAAACACAAGAATAAGTCCTGTAAATATAAGAGAACAATTAGATAATATAATTTTAGAAATCTATGCTTTGGGAAAATTAAAACCAGATGAAATAGAAGAAAAACTAAATGAAAGGTATAATCTAGCTCTAGTAAATGATATAGAAAAAGGAAATATTCCTCTAGTAGATTTAGAAAAAACCCAGAACCAGACACTGCTTATATGATGGCATTAGGAGAAACCTCAAAATGGCCCAAAAGAGACTTCGAAGAAATAGGAATGAGGGGAATAGAAGGAAATTCTGAAAGACCCCCATGGGAAGAACCTAAGCACAAGTACCAAGATAATGTTCAAAAATATGCTATAGGAAAAAGACCACCCATAGGACATACATACAGCGGAAATTTATTAATACTTGAAAGGTCTTCACCACAAATTTGGGCAGATGAAATATTAAATTGGGAACAAAATGCTATAAGAAATTGGCAAATTTAATTCAAACCCAGATATGGACATGTTTAGTTTCCTTGAAACCACTTTAGGAACAACTACGTAGGTATATGGCAAAGCAAAAAGAAAGCACACCCACAACAAGTAAATGAAGTAAAAACGTTAGGAAGTAATCCCTATAATTTTACTAGCTTTATGAAAACTATGATACTAGGGGTAGACCCAGCTAGAGAAAATACAGTAATACAAGACACAACTATTAGAGATTTAGAACAATTAACCTTAAAATCTTTTGAATATATAGAACCCTTTAGTATAGATTTTGTAGCATCAATAGCTAAAGCGGGAAAAGCTTTTGATGAAGAATTATGTAATAAGTATTTTGTAAAATTACCAGGAGATTAAGGAAGACAAATACATGAAAAATGGTTAGAAGAATATAAAGACACTATAGGATTAGGAATTGGGCCAAGAGTCCAATCTACTTTCCTTTATTTAGCAGAAAAATGTAAAGAGGTAGCCTCACAAGAACAATTAAAAAGACAATCATATAGATTCTGTCAAAAAGCTATATATGGACCTCAACAATATGGAACTAAAAATCCATATATAAAAAAGAAAAACTAAGGAAGTCAATTACATATAATAAGAATAAACCTCATAATCAACAAAAAAATAAGATGTATGTTTAAAAGGTTTCAACAAGAAAATGTCAATGTTTTATTTGTGGAGACGAAAACCATTTAGCTAATACATGCCCCAAAAGACAAAATAATAGGGAAAGAGCAACTTTAATAGAAAATTTAGAAGAAGAGGTGGTGTCCATCGATTCTTTTGATGACTCAGTTTATAGCATGATATCAGAATCAGAATACTCCGACATCACTTCTCCTCAATATGCTTTGGTAATAGAACAAAAGAAGACTGCGAGCATAGCTGAAAAAGAGGAAAGGGAAGTGATAATACTCCTTGTATTTATTGTACTCTTTATCCAGAACTAAGAAGAAGATATAGATGCATGAACTGTATCCAAGAAATGTGTTTTATATGTATAAAAAGAATATATAGCATAGATACAAATTTTACATCATCAACTAAGGAGAAAATAAAGTCAGAAATACTTAATGAAAAAATAGAAAAACTAGAAATAAATTTAAAATACATAGAATTAAGGATAGAAGTATTAGAACAAGAACTAGGAGTTGAAAGAACAAAAGACAGAAAAGATAAAAATATAATAATAGAAGAAGAAGCTTATAAAGCAGCAAGTATAAGTAATGATCAAACAGACGAAACCATAATACCTATATCAAGACAATTAAACTCTAGCTTAATCAAATTAGAAAGCCGAGTTAGGCTAACTAGTAATAACTTTATAAATACAATGGCCACCCTAGATATAGGATGCTCAACTAGTATGATAAGTTGTGAATTGGTACCTCAAATCAAAAAGGCTTAGTGAGTATGCTTATATTTTGTAACCTTTTTTCATGTATTTGTCTTCCTCAAACTCCTGGTAATTTTACAAAATACTTATTACATAATTCTTCATCATAAACTTTTCCCGCTTTAGCTATTAATGTTCCAAAATCTATACTAAAGGGTTCTATATATTCAAATATATATATATATATATATATATATATAACAAATAAACTAAACATATTAGAATTCCTAACAATATTATGGTAAGCTTGTTATGGGGATATATATGTGTATGCTGATTACGTGTGTTCTATCTTTGGCTATAATAAGGCTAACGTACATTTAACTACTTACCATAATCATTACTGCTATGATTATTATAACAATAATTCCTAATAATATTATTTTTATACTAAGCATTAACTTGCTTCTTATCTTTAAACTAAAAGTCTTTAATTAGCTCACTTCCCTTTTTGGCATGTTCCAATTGACTCTTTAGCTAAACGGCCTCCTGCCTTGTTGCCTTAGTCAAGGACTCAGTGGCCTTTAATCGGGAATCTTAAGTTAAATTAAAACATCTTAGTTTAAATATAAGTTACAATAAGTACATCATAAGTACACAAAAGAAAGCTTTATTTCAATAATTTAAATACACAAACAACCCACTTAAAACTTACAGTAAGGGATAGCCACACTTCACACTAAGTTGTCTGCAAGAGACTCTATCCAACTTAACTTCTATACACATCTCGAATCCTTATATAGGTTCGGACTCGAAGTGCTTACAATAGCTTTTTACATGGTTCGGACACATCCGTTTATACAAATATTCTATTTTACATCCATCTCCATTTTTCTACACGTGTCTATTTCTTTTTTAACCACCTTAGCATACTTGGTCCAGGTTTTGCCACTTGATTCCTTCCTTCTTTTAGATATCTTTGAGATATTGGCACAGAATTCTTGGTGATGGTATGTTGCTTTCTTTGTTTTGGGAATCTTCAGCTTCGTAGGGGTCTTGTGCATCATGATATTCTTCATTATCTTCTTCATTATACTATTCCCTGTAATTTGATGGTTCTCCTTCATCCAAACGGTCTTCATCTTCCCAATTTTCCCAATCATAATGGTTCCTTCCTCTGGCATAATGAGAAGGATTAGCTTGAGGGTTCTGTATAGTCACATCATCTTCTTCTTCTTCTTCAATTGCTTCATTAGCCTGGTACTGAGCGTTGTATACGTAATATCCTTGTTGATATATTCCTTCCACTATATCTTCATGACTAATGAGATGTCCATCTCCAGAGAATGGGCACCTCATTTTCCATTGGCCAGGTCCATATATTTGTATGGTTCTTCTTTCAGCTAGAAGATTATACTAAGCCCAGTGAGGATGAAATTTCCTTCTCTTTTCCCTTTCAAGAAATAGATAGAAATTTATGTCGTCCATATACTGGATATCCTTTGGATAGGTGCATGTATATTGGGCTGATTGTAATGGAACTAAGAAAACTTCATGTTGGGCCGGTTCTTCAGTAAGCCCATGACTTTTGGGGGGTATCTGATATCTCTGCCTTGTCGACCTTGGTCTGTTTGCAATCGGATTGGTCGCGTGGCCAAAGATTCGGCCTTTTCTTTTCCTGTGCCGCCGGATTTGGCTGCCACCGGCCAAATCCGGCCGCTGCAAGCTGGATCTAGCCTTCCTCCGGCTAGATCTAGTAGGAGGATGGCCAGGTCTAGCCCGCGGTGGTCGAACCTGGCCTATGGCGGCCAGATCCGGCCACGCAACAAAAAAATTATTTTTCAATCTGTGTCCCGGCATGGCGGTGCCGAGGCAAGGCGGCGGCTACAACGGGGCGGGGCGGGGGCATCCGCGGCATGAGTGGGGATGAACTGGCTAGAGGAGGGGCGACTGTGGCGGGTGACGGCAGAGGCAGGGCGACCGCAATGGGCGATAGTCTAGGCGGGGTGGTGGCGGCTGCTGGACAGCGGTCGCTGGTGTCACGGGAGAATTTGGTTTTTAAAAAAAACAGATATGGGCCGTCCTTGTAATCGGATGGCCCAAATCAGCTCAGGGCAAAAAAATTTTTCTATCCGTGGCTAACCAACACATTGCCCATATATATATATATATATATATATATATATATATATATATATATACACATATATATCAGTCCACTTGCAGTTTTAGATATTTCAATATAAGCTCTACTAGTATCTATTTAGAATAATGTACTATTTTCTTTTCTTGACATTAACCTAGCATTAAGATAAATTGATGTCATTGCCTTAAAACATATTCTGTATATAATACAAATATTTTCTGATCCTTCCTTCATATCGTATCCTTGTGTCTTCATATTTAAACACAAGGTATCTTTCAGATGAGGATCAGACAAGGATAAAGAAAAGTTTGGAAAACAATTGAAATATACTGGTCCAGTTCCTGGACTGGATTCTATTATTCCTAATAGAGAATCTTGAAATTTATTATGTCTAGTATCTCTTAAACATAATAAACTTGATGTATTTAAACCATCTCTAGTTAATGGTTTTACTGCTATTTGCACTAACCCTAAATGAATATAATTATATTTTGTACTTAGTTCTTCTAATATTTTATTAGTTAAAAGGATAAGTTACTTGTAAAATTCTGTAAACTTATACTTTCTTCAACAGTTTTAATAAGGTAAGCTTGTTTGAATTCAAGTAGTCCCTTATTATAAACTTTTGAATGTTTAACTTTAGGGATAGACCGCTTATTTAAACGTTGTTCTATTACTATACACAAGTTGTTCAGTAGATTTAGAATTTTCTAGATCATTTGATCTCTTGACCAATTGTTGTAAGAAAGCCATTCTTACGCCTAGATTCTACACCTCACCATAGGAATTTCCTAGTAGAACACACTTCAACTGCGACTTCGCCTACCTCGGCCTTGCGTCGTCTTACAAGAAGGTATTCGTCACCTAGTCTCGGTCAAGGCTGCAAGGTTCAAATGGTTCTGATACCATTATGGGGACAGGATCTCAAAATTTCTAAATTGTTCTAAAATGGATAGAACTTTTAAATAGTTTTAATTAAACAACTTAATAACAACTCAATAAACAAATGAAATGAATAATATAAAGAGATTATAAACAACCAGACATAAAACAACAGAGTAAAGTAATAAATAAAATTTAAAGCATATATCTTTGTCAGGAGTTTTATATCCCTTTCGGGAGAAAATATTGAAAATAGAGTTTTTATCGAAAATATTTTTATATACCACATTATATAGGTTCAAAAGAACTGATCCAGAAGAAATAAAAGATAACTATACCTGATAACAAACTTTTATTACTTCAGTTAAATAGTACAACTCGCTTTCACTCTTGGTGAAAACACAGAGTAAATACACTCTTACTTAGTAAATACATAGTACATACATACATACAAGTACACAGATACAAGTATGTATACAGTCTTACAAACTTCTCAGTATCTGAACTAAGTACAAACATGTACTATTTAAATCAAATTTAAACCAAAAAGGAAAAACTTATTTCTTTTTTCTTTTTTTACAAATCAGAGATCAAGAACTAAAAATGACACAGATCAAATCAAAGCAAAGTAACTGACACAAATCAAACACGAGTATAAGAAAAGATATAAACACGAGGATAAGAAAACATAAGGCAGACACTACTTGAGAAATTAAGTAGAGTTTTGAAAAGAAAACTAAAGATGAAGACGACACAAAGAAAGGCTGAAAGAGATGTCTAGAAAAGAAAAGATGAAAGGAAGATAAGGGATTCCTTATCTTATAATTTCATATCATAAGGAAGATAAAAAAGAAAACTGCAATGACGGGAGGGGAAAACTTACAGAAAGAGACTTCAACTTTTGAAAAGGAAAGATCCTAAATGAAAGCGGAAGATTTGAAAAGAGGAAAACAAAATGATTTAAAGAAAAGCTGAAAAGGAATTAAAGACTTACAGTTTGTTTAGAGAAACCCGAAAGAAAGGGAAAACAAAACACTATTCGAAAGCAGCTTTCCCTTTTGATGCCTTCCAAGTGAGAGAGGAGGTAAGTATTTACTAACTTAGAAGGGCACTATGTAAATAGGTAACCGGGTACCAAGGTAGCCGGTTACAGAGTGAAATCTACCTTGGAGGGCCCAGCTAACGTAGGCAAAGTGGGGACCACAATGGGGACAGTAGAGGGACCCACAGTGAAATGTCTAGAGGATTGAGCAGAATCCAAGTTAACAGTTTTAGATGCGGATTATTGTGACTGAACATGTTGAAAAGGACTACCCATAGGAGAAGGTGATCTGTCTATGGCTGGACAATGGAAAACAATATAACCAAATTGTCCACAGCATAAGCATTTAGGATCAGATTCAAAACATTTAAACTCAGTGCACATAATGGTTGTGTGACCAATGTTACCACTAAGATTGCACTATAAATCCTTTATACTCCATGGGGATTGAGCAAACTGCTGTACAAGGCTTTCCATAAGTTTTGTAACAATGGCATTAATTTCTTCAGAAGACATTGCCACCAGTTCAGAATGAGCTTTCATCTTGGGTGTTACTCCATAAGAATTTAATAGATAAGCTAGTTTTATAGCTTCATCATGAGGAATACCAGGATTGTCTAATTGTACTTGTAAAAACCATGAATAAACGTTAGGAGGTAGTGCTGGTGGAAGCACTAGATTGGATGACCTAGGCAAGGGAGGAACTGGCTCTTGAGGAAATAATTCATTGGGTTTTGGTAAGGCTATAGATTGTGCAAATTTATCCCACCATCTAATATAAACACAATGAGCTAGTGAGGAAATAAAAATTCCCTTGTCATCAACAGTTTGAAAACAAAAGTTCCAGAATAAGATCCATGGAATTCTATAATATCTGATAAAATAGAGGATTTTTGAAAGACTTATGGATCAACTGGGAAAACTTATTATATTGCATTTTGTAATATCTGGGTAAGAATTCAATTTCAGGGCCATAGTCTGACATCCATTGATGAAACCAAACAGGTGCTTTGCATGGTCTTCGGAGATCAAGTCTGATAAACCATGAATGTTAACTATAGGGATTTTTGTATAATAATGGTTTATCAAAGCCATCAATATAATCCCAATAGTTATATTCCTCTGGGAATAGACTAGGAGGAGGTTTTACCTTAGTAAATTTATGAATATGATTAGAATGTCCATACTCATCCATAGTTACTACTTTATATATAATAATTTTACTATATGAAACCTGTGTCTCATAGGCTTCAGGATAAGAAAGAGCATTTTTATAAAATTCTTCAGCATATCGATGAGTGATTTGGCAAGACATCATATATTGTAAGACTAATTCATAGAAATATCTTGTCTTACCAGAAATAACTGGGAAATGAGAATATAAAGGACATTGGGTTAGAGCTACCTCATTAAGATCAAGGTTTTCAAGAGTTTCTGGAGATTTTTCCAAATAACATATATGTAAAGGAGGTCTTTTCTAAATATAAGGACTCAAACTCTTATATAAAGTTTTTTCTGAATAGGGATTTTCATTTGGAATACGAGGATAATTTCTGTAAACTCGTGGAGGATGCCTATTGTAATTAGACTGATTAGGCATTTTTGCTTTGCCCTAACAAAAGACATGGCTTCTATATTACCATATTTAATATTACCTACTGGAGCATGTTTACTATAGATTGTTTTTCCCTCCTGTGTATCCCAAGAACGAGTTTCTTTACTTACTAAAATTCTTGGAGTTATCAATTAAAGTTAAACCTTCAAAAGTTTATAATAAGGGACTACTTAAATTCAAACAAGCTTACCTTATTAAAACTATTGAAGAAAGTATAAGTGTACAAAATTTTACAAGTAACTTATCCTTATTAACTAATAAAATATTAGAAGAACTAAGTACAAAATATAATTATATTCATTTAGGATTAGTGCAAATAGCAGTAAAACTATTAACTAGAGATGGTTTAAATACATCAATTTTATTATATTTAAGAGATACTAGATATAATAAATTTCAAGATTCTCTATTAGGAATAATAAAATCCAGTCTAGGACCTGGACCGGTATATTTCATCTGTTTTCCAAACTTTTCTTTATCCTTGTCTAATCCTCATCTGAAAGATACCTTGTGCTTAAACATGAAGACACAAGGATACGATATGAAGGAAGGATCACAAAATATTTGTATTAATTATAAAATATGTTTTAACGCTATGACATCAATTAGTCCTAATGGTAGGTTAACGTAAAGAAAAGGAAATAGTACATTATTCCAAATAGATATTAGTAGAGCTAATATTGAAATACCTAAAACTATTAACTGGACTGATATAGTACTTCCAGAATCATGGAAATTAGAAAAGATAGTACCTCCTAAGATTGAGAAAATATCAGCAGAGGCTATAATAAAAGAAAATAATAGAGATGTAAATATTATTTTTGGAAGAAATAGTACATCTACAAGATTTCCTTCTTTACATGATAATCAAGCTTCATCCAATTCTAATGTTGTTGGAATCATTATGTCTATGCATAGAATTCCTCATGTCTTATATACAGATGAACCAAGTTTCTCTGAAATGGAATTTAAAATTAACAAAGAAGAATATGAACCTAATAGAACAAAATGTTCTAAAGAATTTATGAATCCTAAAAATAAAAAATTTTGGAAATGGTATTTTTCAACCTTTGATGAAAATCAACTTAAGGATTACAAAGAACAATATTATAAAGATTTAAAAGAATTAGGTTATAAAATCCCATTTAAAAAATTGTTTAAATCTTTGATCACTTGAATTTTAGTAAGTAAAGAAACTCATTCTTGGGATACACAAGAGGGAAAAACAATTTATAATAAACGTCCTCCAGTAGGTAATATTAAATATGTAATATAAAAGCCATGTCTTTTGTTAAAACAGAAAATAAACAAGAAAACATAGCCATAATTATAAAACAAAATAATTATACTCATATGCATTTACAAATTATAGCTTCACAATTATCCCATATGGATGATAATTGGTTTCCTTGAATTAAAGGAAAAGAAAAATAGAAGATGAAATTATTAAACCAGTGTTAATAAAACCTCCAATAATATCTACTAAATTTAATACAAAACCCCCTCTAAATGAAGAATTTATATCAAAATTAAGTGAGAAATTGAGGGAATTAAAAATTAAAGAATCTATAAATGTAGTAAATGCTTATGAAGAACAGGATGAATTTATAAATCAATTCTTAGAATCAATAAATGTTACTAGACCAAGTCTACAACAACCTTTGCCTATGAATAGAAATTATTATCAAAGAGATGATTCTAATTTAGATTTTTGGAAAGAAAGGTTTATATTTAGTTTACCTAATCTCTTTGCAGAAAGAATAAGAATAAAACTAACAGAAATACATAATGGTACAATTCCATATAATGAATATACTTTTGGACAACTAATAGGTAAAGTTGTAGCAGAAAGATTAAGTCTTTGTAATGATCCTACTTTAAGAAATCAATTAGAAAAACAAAGACCATTAGGGAAAAAAGAATTAGGAGAATTTTGTCAACGATTTGGAACTAATATAACTCCTAAATGTCTTTCTACGTCTAAGTCTAAGACTGAAAATAAAAATAAAAAACCCTTTATTCCTTATAAAAGGTAAAAGAAAAATACAAATAAGAAACCTATAAATCCAAAAAAGACAAATAATAAAAATGAAGTATCTACATCAAAACCTCTAAAACCATTAATCTGTTGGGATTGTGGTAAAAGTAGACATACTAGAACCCAATGTAGATTAACAAAGAAAATTAGAGAATTAAATATTCGTGATGATGAAAAGGGACAATTAATTAATTTGATAGATGAATCAGAAGATTATAACTCAGATAATGATAATACGTCTGAATATGATGTTTTAGAAATAAATACTGATGATGAAAATAATTCTTCTACTTTTATAGAAAGTGAGTGTGACTGTGAAAATTATAATAGAATTATGGACTTAAATAAATTAGGTATTAATGTTATTACAACATAGGAAGAATTATTATTAGATATGATAGATTCTATTAATGATAAAGAAGAGAAAAGAAAATTTATTGAGAAGATAATAGAATCTACAAAATCTAAAGACAAACCTAATGAGAAGAATAAGTTTGAACCTCAAGTAGAAGCTATGTTAAGCCTAGCTTATACTATGACAGAAGTATTAGGACGGTTAAAACAAGAAAAACCCGTAATTATGAATGATTTAACTAAAGAAATAAATGATCTTAAACAAGAAGTTTCTAATCTAAAAAGAAGAATTGAAATACTATAATTAGATAGTGAAATAAAATATAATAGTTCTGATAATGAAGAAGAAGAAATTAAATTATTTGAAGAAGCAAATAATTTCCATATTAGAGAATCTTCTAATCAAGAACAAAATTATTTAAATATTATAGAACAAACTATAACTAGAAAATATGTAATTAAAATAAAAATAATTATTGAAAAAGAATTCAACTTAAAAACTTTAGCCTTAGAATCTAAAGTGATTTTAGGAAATCCGTTTATAGCTTTAATAGAACCCTTCTTTATTGATGATGTTGGAATACGTATTCATCTAAAGGGAAAAAAGTAACATTTAAACTTGAATTTCCTAAAAGACAATCGTTTATTTCAAGAATGAAAGATAAACATAAAAATAAAATAAAACAAATAAATTATTTAAAAGTGAAGTTAATACTTTAATATTAGAAACTAAAGTAAACTCAACTGATATTTAAAATAAAGTTACAGATATAAAAAATTTATTTGAAAAAGACATGAAGTTTCTCTTCGTTACGAGGAAGGATTTACAGATAAATTAATTCCTACTAAAGCTAAACCTATACAAAGAGTAATAAAGTTATCTAATAAATTTCCTGATAAAATATTGGACAAAAATCAATTACAAAGATTTTTAGGAAGTCTTAATTATATGTCTGATTTCTATCAAGATTTAGCATCTAATTGTAAATTACTATTTCAAATACTTAAGAAGAATCCTCCTCCTTGGACGGAAGCTCATACCAAGGCTGTACAACATATTGAACAAAAGATTAAATATATACCTTATCTTAGCCTTCCTCATCCTCTTACTTTAAAAATTGTACAAACGAATGTTTCTAATATCGGATATGGGGGAATATTAAAATAAAATATTAATAATAAACCTTTTATTATTAGATATCATTTAGGCTTATGGAATGATACTCAATCTAAGTACTCTACAATTAACAAGTAAATGCTTACTATTGTAAATTGTATATTGAAATTTCAGGATGATCTTTTAAATACTAAATTTCTTTTACGTATTGATTGTACTGCAGCTAAATTTACTCTAAAAAAAGATGTGCAGAACCTTGCTTTTAAACATATTTTTGCTAAATGACAAACTTTACTTGCTATTTTTTTTGATATTGAATATATTCCTGGATTGGCTAACTCCTTACCGGATTTTCTCACTCGTGAATTTCTGCAGGGGGAATATGGACAAGGGCAAAGCAAAAATGCCTAATCAGTCTAATCAGAATAGGCATCCTCCACCATTTTACAGAAATTATCCTCGTATTCCAAATGAAAATCCCTATTTAGAGAAAACTTCATATAAGAATTGGAGTCCTTATATTTATAAAAGACCTCCTTTACATATATGTTATTTTGAACAATCTTCAGAAACTCTTGAAAACCTTGACCTTAATGAGGTAGCTCTAACCAAGTGTCCTCTATATTCTCATTTCTCAGTTATTTCTGATAAGACAAGATATTTCTATGAATTAATCTTACAATATATGATGTCTTGCCAAATCACTCATCGATATGCTGGAGAATTTTATAAGAATGCTCTTTCTTATCCTGAAGCCTATGAGACACAGGTTTCATATAGTAAAATTATTTTATATAAAGTAATAACTATGGATGAGTATGGACATCCTAATCTTATTCGTAAATTTACTAATGTAAAACCTCCCCTGGTCTATTTCCAAAGGAATATAACTATTGGGATTATATTTACGCCTTTGATAAAGTATTATTATACAAAAATCCCTAGAGTTAACATTCATGGTTTATCAGAATTGATCTCCGAAGACCATGCAAAGTACATGTTTGGTTTCATCAATGGATGTCAGACTATGGCCCTGAAATTGAATTCTTACCTAGATATTACAAAATGCAATATGATAAGTTTTCCACTTGATCCATAAGACTTTTAAAAATCTTTTTTTCTATCTTATTAGATATTATAGAAGTCCATAGATCTTATCCTGAAATTTTTGTTTTCAAACTGTTGATGACAAGGGAATTTCAATTTCCTCACTGGCTCATCGTGTTTATATCATATGGTGGGATAAATTTGCACAATCTATAGCCTTACCAAAACCTAATGAATTATTTCCTCAAGAGCCAATTCCTCCTTTGCCTGGGTCATCTAATCCAGTGCTTCCACCGGCAATACTCCTAACGTTTATTCATGGTTTTTGCATGTACAATTAAACAATCCTGGTATTCCTCATGATGAAGCTATAAGACTAGCTTATCTATTAAATTCTTCCGGAGTAACACCCAACATGAAGGCTCTTCCTGAACCGGTGGCAATGTTTTTGAAGAAATTAATGCCATTGTTACAAAACTTACGAAAAGCCATGTACAGCAATTTGCTCAATCCCCATTGAGTATAAAGGATTTACAGTGCAATCTTTGTGCTAACATTTGTCACACAGCCATTGTGTGTACTAAGTTTAAATGTTTTGAATCTAGTCCTAAATGCTTATGCTGTGGACAATTTGGTCATATTGCTTTCTATTGTCCAGACATAGACAGATCACCTTCTCCTATGGGTAATCCTTTTCAACATGCTGAATCACAACAATCCTCATCCAAAACTGTTAACTTAGATTTTGCTCAATCCTGTAGACATTTCACTGTGGGTCCCTCTCCTGTCCCCACTCTGCCCACGTCAATTGGGCCCTTCAAGTAGAGCCCACTTTGTAACGGCTACATTGGTACCCGGTTACCTGTTTACATAGTGCCCTTCTAAGTTTATAAATACTTACCTTCTCTTTCACTTGGAAGGCATTAAAAGGCAAAGCCGCTTTCAAATAGTGTTTTGTTTTCCCTTTCTTCCGAGTTTCTCTAAACAATCTGTAAGTCTTTCATTCCTTCTCAGCTTTTCTTTAAATCATTTTGTGTTTCTCTTTTCAAATCTTCCGCTTTCATTTAGGATCTTTCCTTTTCAAAAGTTGAAGTCTCTTTCTGTAAGTTTTCCCCTCCTGTCGTTGCAGTTTTCTTTCTTTTATCTTCCTTATGATATGAAATTATAAGATAAGGAATCTCTTATCTTCCTTTCATCTTTTCTATTCTAGACGTCTCTTTCAGCCTTTCTTTGTGTCAACTTCATCTTTAGTTTTCTTTTCAAAACTCTACTTAATTTCTCAAGTAGCGTCTACCTTATGTTTTCTTATCCTCGTGTTTATATCTTTTCTTATACTCCTGTTTGATCTCTATCAGTTGCTTTGCTTTGATTTGATCTATGTCAGTTTCTGTTCTTGATCTGTGATTTTTTTAAAAAAACAGGTTTTCCTTTTTGGTTTGAGTTTGATTTAACAGTAAGTGTTTGTACTCAGTTTAGATACTGAGAAGTTTGTAAGACTGTATACATACTTGTATCTATATACTTGTATGTATGTATGCACTATGTATTTACTAAGTAAGAGTGTATTTACTGTGTGATTTCACCAAGAGTGAAAGTGAGTTGTACTATTTAACTGAAGTAATAAAAGTTTGTTATTAGGTACAATTATCTTTTATTTCTTCTGAATCAGTTCTTATGAACCTATATGTTGTGAGATATAAAACCGTTTTCGATAAAAAATCTATTTTCAATATTTTCTCCCGAAAGGGATATTAACTTCAGAAAGGGATATAAAACTCCTAACAAGGATATATGCTTTAAATTCTATTTATTACTTTACTCTGTTGTTTTATGTCTATTTGTTTATAATCTGTTTATATTATTGATTTCATCTGTTTATTGAGTTGTTATTAAGTTGTTTAATTAAAACTACTTATAAAGTTCTTAAAAAGTTATGTTCATTTTAGAACAATTTAGAAAGTTTGACATCCTGTCCCCTTTCTGTATATATATATATATATATATATGTATATATAATATATATTTCTTAGAGTTAGTTGCTTTGATTTGATCTGTGTCAGTTTTTGTTCAATTTAAGATCAGAGTTGTGTTTTGAAAAAAATAAATAAATTTTTCAAGGTTTGATCTCTACAGTAATTTTTTAGATTTGATTTCCACAGTATTTATTTGTATACTTTTGTACTTACTCAGTTTAGATACTGAGGAATTTGTAAGTTTGTATACATACCTGTATATGTATACTTGTATGTATCTATTTGGTATTTTGTATGTATTGAGTGAAGAGTGTATTTACCAAGAGTGAAAGTGAGTTTGTAAAAGTTATTTGAAGTAATAAAAGTACAAGTTATTGGTATGTTTCTTTCTTTTGATCGGTTCTTTTGAACCTATGTACATTTGATTATGATATAAAATTGTTTTCAATAAAAAATAAGGTTTTCAATATTAAACTCCTGAAAAAGATATAATTTCCCCTTAAAAGGGTATAAATTTAAATATTGTCTTATTTATGATATTTTCCCCTTTAAGGGTATAAGTTTTAAATAATGTTTATTTATAATATTGTGTTTCAATTATGTTTTATTAATTGTGTAAATTTATTGTGTGTTTAAATATTAAATGCATTGTTAAAAGGTGCTTAAAATCTATCTTAAGATTGACTAGAACCTTTTGAGATCATGCATTGTGTTTGGGGTATCAGAACCATTTGGAAACCTAGAGCCATGACCAAGACTAGGTGACGTAGTCTGGTAAGTCGAAGCAAGGTCGTGGATAGGCGAAGTCGTAGTTTGAACTACTAGGAAATTCCTAGGGTGAGGTGTAGAATATAGGAAGAAAGATGGCTTTCTTACAACAACTAGTCAAGAGATCAAAAGATTTAGAAAGTTCTAAGATTACTAAAAAACTTGTGTATAATAATATAGAACAACGCTTAAATAAGTGGTCAATCCCTAAGGTAAAACCTACTAAAGTTTATAATAAGGGTTTATTAGAGTTTAAAGAGGCTTATTTTATTAAAACTTTTGAAGAAAGTATTAGTTTACAAAACTTTACAAATAATTTATCTTTGATAAATAATAAAATAATAAAAGAACTAAGTATAGAATATAACTATATTCACTTAGGACTAGTACAGATAGTTGTAAAACCATTAACCAGAGATGGTTTAAATACATCTATATTACTATGTTTAAGAGATACTAAACATAATAAGATTCAAGTTTCTTTGTTAGGAATAATAGAATCCAATCTAGGAACTAGACCAGTGTATTGAAATTGTTTTCCGAACTTTTCTCTATCCTTAAGAGATCCTCATCTAAAAGATGCTTTGTCTTTAAATATGAAAACACAAGGATATGATATAAAAGAGGGATAACAAAATATTTGTATAATATATTGAATATGCTTTAAGGCTATGATGTCAACTAATCCTAATGCTAGATTAATGTCTAGAAAAGGAAATACTACATTATTCCAAATAGATACTAGTAAAGCTAATATAGAAATACCTAAAACTATTATGTGGACTTATATAGTACTTCCAGAATCATTGAAACTAGAGAAAATAGTACCCCCTAAGATAGGGAAAAGATCAGCAAAAGCTATTATTGAAGATAACAATGGGGATGTAAGTATTATTTTTGAAAGAAATAGTACATCAACCAGATTTACATCTTTACATGATAACCAAGCATCTAACTCAAATGTTGCTAGAATTGTCATGAATGAGTATAATATACCCCATGCTTTGTATAAAGAAGAAGAGCCGACTTTTTCTGAAATGAATGTTAAGATTCATAAAATTGAGTATGAACTTAATAGAATAAAGTGTTCTAAAGAATTTATAAATCTTAGAAATAAAAATTTTAGGAGATGGTATTTTTCAACTTTTAATGAAAATCAATTAAAAGAATATAAAGATCAATATTATGAAGATTTAAAACATTTAGGGTATGAAATACGATTTAAAAAGTGGTTTAAATCTTTAGTCACTCCTAAAATATTGGTTAATAAAGAAACTCGTTCTTGGGATACAAATGAGGGAAAAATAATTTACAGTAAACATCATCCTGTAGGAAGTATAAAATATGGAAATATAAAAGCAATGTCTTTTGTTGAGACTAAAAATAAACAAGAAGACATAGCTATAATTATAAAATAAAATAGTTATACACATATGCATTTACGGACTATAGCATCTCAATTATCTCATATAGAAGATACATGGTTTCCTAGAAATAAAGGAAAAGAGAAATTTGAAGAAGAACTTATTAAACCAGTTCTAATTAAACCTCCAATTTTAACTACTAAGTTCAATACAAGATCTCCCATAAATAATGAATTTTTAGAAAAATTAAACATTAAAAATAAAAGATTCTGTAAAAATAATTCATGGTTATGAATCAGAGAATGAATTAGTAAATCAATTTTCAGAATCTATAAATGTTACAAGACAAGTGCCTTTACGTACAACTAAGAATTATTATTCTAGACCAACTCCTGCTACTGTTTTATTCGAAAAAAATGCTTATCAATCATTATTAAAGTATCTAAATATCACATCATAACTACTCTACATAATATGTTAATGTATGCAACAATATGTAGAACGAATAATAATTCGGATAGAAAGATTTCAAAAATGATTATTGCAAGATTCTCTGGCCAACTTAAGGGTTGGTGGGACAATAATCTTTCTCAAATACAAAAGATAGATATATTAGGAGCAACTAGACTTGAACCTAATACAAACCTAATAAGAGAAGATTCTGTCTATACATTAGTACGAACGATATTACATCATTTTTTAGGTGATATAAAAGGACTTAAGGAAAGAACACAATAATTAATTATGAATCTAAGATGTCCAACTTTAACACATGTTAGATACATTTTTATCTCTTTTGTATTAAAGGGATGATTCAAATTTAGAATTCTGGAAAGAAAGATTTATTTCTGGATTACCAAATCTCTTTGCAGAAAGAGTTAAAAATAAATTAAGGGATTTACATAATGGTATAATTCCTTATAATAAATATACTTTATAATAGTCTATATTGATGATGTTTTGGTATGCTCTAATAATCTAGATCAACATTTTAAACATCTTAATCAGTTTTATAAAATAACAATACATAATAAAATTGTCTTATCTATATCTAAAATGGTATTAGTCCAAAGTTCTATAAAATTTCTTGGACATAATATAGAAAAATGTAATATTAAACCTATACAAAGTGTAATAGAATTTTCTAATAAATTTCTTGATAAAATATTAAATAAAAATCAATTACAAAGATTTCTAGGAAGTCTTAATTATATTTCTTATTTTTATAAAGAATTAGTATTTGATTGTAAATTATTATTGTTCGGGCGCGGGTTCGTCCGCCGGTGCGGGTTAGAGTGTTCCGCGTCGGGTTGGAAGGGTTCGGTGGGACCGAGGCGCCCTTGCCGCGCAAAGAGACAGCGGGATGAGACTAAAGAGTCACAAGTATCCAATAACACTTAGACAATTCTTATGCACTCGGTGGGATGGCCATTTCCAATCCTAATTATTCATTTCCATAAACATATCATGCTTGAATGCATGAAAATTGCAACTGCAATGCTGCTTCAACTTCAGCAGGGAAAGATTGTCTTCCTCCTCTGGATTGCACTAACTACTCCAAGGCGTCTCCTTCAATTGCAGCAAACCTTCATCTTCAAATGCAGCGTCCTCATCAAAAGCATGCTGGAGCAGCGTTCTCTCCAATCAGCAGCAGCAAGGGTGGCGTCTCCTTCAATGGCGTCCTTAGTTGCAGCAGGGTGTATTTCAGCAACTCCTTCTTCAATTCAGCAACAGCAAGGCAAGGTCTCCAGTAACAAGACAGAGTCTTCTACTTCTTCAAGTGGCTCCTTCTTTAAGTAGTAATGCATGGCATCTCTTTCTTCTAGCCTCCATTGCAGCCAGATCCCCCCTGTAGCAGCAACAGGCGTCCTCCTTTATAGCAAGTAGCAACAACTTCGTCTTCCTCCACTTCGTCTTCTTCAATGGCAGCAATGACTTCGTCTTCTTCAATGGCAGCAATGACTTCGTCTTCCTCCACTTCGTCTTCTTCAATCTCGTGGACCCCTTTCCCTCCTTCCGAATAAATCTCACGTATCTCATTTCTATTAAATTAGGCATAACCACGGGTTCAACCACGACTGGCTGGGTTAACCGTCATGATTGAGCCGAGGGGTGCGGTGAAAAATTTGGACGAACATCAGCCCCCTTGCCGATTTTTCGCAATCTGAGAAAGAAGAATCGGCAAAACATTTTTATTCATTTTTCATTCTTTTTTCATTCTTTTTTTTATAATTTAGCCTAAGGTGACTCCTCGTGGGTTATAGTGTGGCCATTGACCATCATTTTGATCTTGAGGAGTGACTCTCTCACTCGACACTCGTGGCCTCCAAATCCAAATTTCTTTTTGTGGATTTTTCCTTAGGGCATCAAACTTCTTCTGCCCATAGTATGGAGGTGACCTTGATCTTTTATGATGCCTCCTACTATTTGTTGAGTTGTTGGCTGCTTCTCTTTTAAACCTTCTAGCAGCAGTGATTTTGATTGAAGCCCCCAACTTCTTGTCCCATGTCTGGTTGGATTGCGATCTTGACATCTTTGGTGACACGAAGAAGTGGAGACGAGATGTTGATTCATGACTTGTGTTGAACTCCTCTTGTTCTTTGATTACATTTACCAAGTCTTCATCATTGGCGATTGTGATAAGGTAATTGAAGCTTTCACCGGGTAGCTGACACTTAATCACCAACGGGATGCTGGTAGAACATGTACCCCTGATTTGGGCGACAAGACTTGAATAAGAACAATCATGCTCCAGTACAACCAGTCGTGTGTCTCCTCCAAAGTAGTGTTGCTTCCTTCCCTGGATTACTATCTTTCCGCCAAAGCTGCACATCAAGCGAAGTCTTGTTTTTGAGATCTTTGACTTGACTTCCTTTTGTGTTGAAGTTGTTCTGACAGCAAGCTGATCTTCCATCTTTTCTTTATCAAGCTCATCTTTTTCGAAAAGTCTTTTTCCTTGATTAGCTTGGACTTCAAACTTTTGGATTGATAGAGGTGTAGAACATCCTTTATCTTCTATAGTGGAAGCAGGCGACACCTTTGTGTCTTCAACATTAGCCATCGGGACATCCATTTCCTCTCCTTGTTTCTCTTTTCCTTTATGAGACTTCATTGGTAAGGATAAGTGGCTTACTGTCATCACATTAGCATTAGCAGCTTTATACTTTATATCTCCTTTGTCCAGCAACTCTTGGATCTTTTCCATCACATCTCGACATATCACCGTTGGATGGCCAAGCATTTGATGAAATCGACAAAAATTTTCCTTCTTTTCATCTTCTAGCCTTGGTAGATTTTTTGGTATCCATGGAGTGATCTTTCCTTGCTTGACCAAAACATCAAACCACCTTTCAGTATCACCAACATTGAAGGTGTAATCTTCTATATTTCTCCATTCACGCCGTTGTCGGGGCGCAGCCTTTCTATCTTCATTGTTATTCCTTGGCTCTTCCAATTGTTTTTCCCGACTTGATTCTCCAAGTTCAGTGACAGCATTGGTTGATGCCTTAGCATTTTTCAGAGAAGCAGAAACCCTTCCAAGTTCTTCAAAAATCAACATCCTTTCAAACAATTGTTCAAAAGTATTGCATTGTGCACCACTTAAGAACCATGCAGCTGATCCGGCGTTCATTGCACAAATCTTCACAAGCTCTTTAATGTCAGGGGTCTCTTTCATCTGAGATGACAGACTTCTAAATCTTTTCACATATGTAGCAAATTCTTCACCCGATTCCCTTCGACACTGTCTTAAGTGCTCAATTGTCACTGGAATTTCCATGGATTGAAAGTGTTCTGTAAACTGCTCAACAAATTCATCCCATGAATTGATTGATCCAGAGGGGCGGTTATTGAACCATCTCAAGGCATTACCGCTAAGTGATGCCGGGAATTGTTGTAACTTTAATTTTTCATTTGCCACAATTGTTCCACACTCAATTTCAAAAATTGTGACATGATCTCCCGGATTGCCGTCTCCATCGAACTTCGTAAAAGTTGGGCGCTTGTATTTTTCCGGCAAAATTTCCGTGTAAACTTCATCGGCTAAAGGACGAAGACGCTTTACAACTTTACTAGGTTCTTTGTCCTTTTGAGCTATCAATGCGGCGATTAATGCGGCTTGTGCATCCATCGCGGCTTTTAACTCATCAAATCGAGAATCCTGAATCGGCACAACTGGTGCGACTGGTGCTACAGGAACTGTTGCAGGATAGACTTGTGGAGGATAATTAACTGGTAGCGGAGCTACTGTGGCTGGAATTGTTGGCTGAAACATTGACATCAAGGGCGTCGCCGTTGAGGCGGACACCGCAGTGGTGATTGGCGGTGGAAATGCCATAGAAACTGATGATTGAGGGATAGCAGGGCTATACCATGGGTACGGGTATGGTGGTGGGTAGTGGGGTGGTTGTGGGAACCATGATGACTGTGGTAGTGGACTAATTTCAGTCCTACTTGGGGGTATAATTGGGTAGTGTTGCGTCCAACTTGGTTCGGACGACGAAATTATCAAGGGTGAGGCTTGAGACATAAATCCCGAGACATTGGAAAACATATTATCTACCCGAGGGGTATTTGACAAATCCACACTTGTTGGAGCGGTTGCCAAAGGCCTTTCCAATAGTGCCGTAAAACTACTTGTCATCGGTGGGTTAGCAGGCTGGTCCACTTCGTCTGGACTTCGCCGGTTTGCTAGGTCGGCATCTTCTCTTCTCGATGCACTTCCCATTGCGACGGATGCTCGCCTATTTAAGGCGAGTGCATCGTCAAGTGCCGATTCAAGTTGTCTAACCCGTTCTCGAAGTTGTTCGTTCGAGTTCGGGTTTTCATTTTGCAAGGCGACTGGCTCGCCCATGCTGGTGATGGATGGTATTTGCACTTCAGGTTGGTTTGTGGGTGCGTTAGAAGGTTCTCCTTCACTAGCACCTCTTTGTCTAGCCATATGCCTTGTCTCGGGGGCCATTTTCTTTTATCCACACTATCTCTTCAAGCTGCACTGCTACCTCTTGACGGTCCCCAGTGGAGTCGCCAATTTATGTTCGGGCGCGGGTTCGTCCGCTGGTGCGGGTTAGAGTGTTCCCGCGTCGGGTTGGAAGGGTTCGGTGGGACCGAGGCGCCCTTGCCGCGCAAAGAGACAGCGGGATGAGACTAAAGAGTCACAAGTATCCAATAACACTTAGACAATTCTTATGCACTCGGTGGGATGGCCATTTCCAATCCTAATTATTCATTTCCATAAACATATCATGCTTGAATGCATGAAAATTGCAACTGCAATGCTGCTTCAACTTCAGCAGGGAAAGATTGTCTTCCTCCTCTGGATTGCAATAACTCCTCCAAGGCGTCTCCTTCAATTGCAGCAAACCTTCATCTTCAAATGCAGCGTCCTCATCAAAAGCATGCTGGAGCAGCGTTCTCTCCAATCAGCAGCAGCAAGGGTGGCGTCTCCTTCAATGGCGTCCTTAGTTGCAGCAGGGTGTATTTCAGCAACTCCTTCTTCAAGTCTCAGCAACAGCAAGGCAAGGTCTCCAGTAACAAGACAGAGTCTTCTACTTCTTCAAGTGGCTCCTTCTTTAAGTAGTAATGCATGGCATATCTTTCTTCTAGCCTCCATTGCAGCCAGATCCCCCCTGTAGCAGCAACAGGCGTCCTCCTTTATAGCAAGTAGCAACAACTTCGTCTTCCTCCACTTCGTCTTCTTCAATGGCAGCAATGACTTCGTCTTCCTCCACTTCGTCTTCTTCGTCTTCTTCAATCTCGTGGACCCCTTTCCCTCTTTCCGAATAAATCTCACGTATCTCATTTCTATTAAATTAGGCATAACCACGGGTTCAACCACGACTGGCTGGGTTAACCGTCATGATTGAGCCGAGGGGTGCGGTGAAAAATTTGGACGAACAATTATGTCAAAGATTGAAAAAGAATCTTCTTCCTTGGACGGAAGCCCATACTAAGGTTGTACAACATATTAAACAAAAAGTTAAATATATTCCTTGTCTCAGCCTCCCTCATCCGCTTACTTTGAAAATTGTAGAAACGTATTCTTCAGATATCAGATATGGGGGAATATTAAAACAAAATATTAATAATAAACCTTTTATTATTAGATTTTATTCATGCTTATGGAATGAAACTCAAGGTAAATATTCTACAATCAAAAAGGAAATGCTTAGTATAGTAAAGTGTATTTCAAAATTTCCGAATGATCATTTAGAAAGCCGAAGGAGCTCTCAAATAGTAGTTTTGTAAGTTTGCTTTCTCAGTTTGATTTCAGCTTTATAGTTTTTGATTTCAAGTTTTCATTCGTCCTTTCTTAAAATCTTCCAACTTTTCAATTTCTTCAATTGTCTGAATTCCTTATATAAGCTTATGTTTAAGTTTTATTATAAGGAATCTTCTTTATAAATGTCCTCTTCAACTTTTCTTTATATCGTTTTCATATTCTCTTATTTTAGCAGTCGTCTGCCTATGTTTAAGTTTTAGAATTTCTATTTCAAACTTGTGTTATGATCTATATAGAAATGATTTTTTAGAGTCAGTTGCTTTGATTTGATTTGTGTCAGTTTGTGTTCAATTTAAGATCAGATTTGTATTTTGAAAAAAAGAATTTAAGGTTTGATCTCTGCAATAATTGTTTAAGTTTGATTTCCACAGTATGTGTGTATACTTTTGTACGTACTCAGTTTAGATACTAAGGAATTTATAAGTTTGTATACATACCTATATCTGTATACTTGTATGTATCTGTTTGGTATTTTGTATGTATTGAGTGAAGAGTGTATTTGCCAAGAGTGAAAGTGAGTTTGTAAAAGTTATTTGAAGTAATAAAAGTGCAAGTTACTGGTATGTTTCTTTCTTTTGATCGGTTCCTTTGAACCTATTTGCATTTGATTATGATATAAATTTGTTTTCAATAAAAAATAAGGTTTTCAATATTAAACTCCTGAAAAAGATATAATTTCCCCTTGAAAGGGTATAAATTTAAATATTGTCTTATTTATGATATTTTCCCCTTTAAGGGTATAAGTTTTAAATACTGTTTATTTATAGTATTGTGTTTCAATTATGTTTTATTAATTGTGTTAATTTATTGTGTGTTTTAATATTAAATGCGTTGTTAAAAGGTGCTTAAAATCTATCTTAAGATTGACTAGAACCTTTTGAGATCATGCATTGTGTTTGGGGTATCAGAACCATTTGGAAACCTAGAGCCATGACCAAGACTAGGTGACGCAGTCTGGTAAGTCGACGCAAGGCCGTGGATAGGCGAAGTCACAGTTTGAACTACTAGGAAATTCCTAGGGTGAGGTGTAGAATATAGGAAGAAAGATGGCTTTCTTACAACAACTAGTCAAGAGATCAAAAGATCTAGAAAGTTCTAAGATTACTAAACAACTTGTGTATAATAATATAGAATAACGCTTAAATAAGTAGTCAATCCCTAAGGTAAAACCTACTAAAGTTTATAATAAGGGTTTATTAGAGTTTAAACAGGCTTATCTTATTAAAACTTTTGAAGAAAGTATTAGTTTACAAAACTTTACAAATAATTTATCTTTGATAGCAGTTCAAACTGCGACTTCGCCTATCCATTATACAACGCATGTTCTCAAAATTATTAAGACTCGGGCAGGGACCATTATCAGGACCATTATACCGATGTAATATCTGGGAGGATAACATATCTTGTAATACCAACTCATAAAAATATCTGGGTTTATTAGAAGTAACTAGATAATGAGAGTATAAAGGACCATAATAAAGAGCAATCTCAAAAGGATCTAGGTTCTCCAACTATTCTAGTGATTGATCAAGATAACGTACATGTAAAGGGACTTATTTCTGGATATATGGGCTTAAATTGGTATATGAGGTTTTCTCAGACTTCTTTGTTTCTGGAAATAGTGGATAATTTTTGTAAAAAGGAGGAGCATTTATGCTAAATTCTTATGGGGTTTCTCCAAAACTACAACCTACTCCGGAGCCACAACCATTGTCTTTTGATGAGATTAATCAGATTATAACAAAGCTTACGGAAAGTCTAGTTCATGCAAGATTTGCTCAGTCCCCTTTCAGTGCAAAAGATTTACACTGTAGAATCTGTGGATAAAATGGTCATACTTCAGTCGTTTGTATAGAAGCACCCTTAGATGATGGTCCAAGGTGTCTATGCTGTGGCCAATTTGGTCATGGTGCTTTCCATTGTCCTGCCATTGACAGATCACCCTCTCCAATGTGTAATCTGTCAAAGGCTACTGATTCACAACAGTCTTCTTCCAAAACAGCTTATCTTGAGTCAGACACTACTCCTTGGAAAATGGTAAAACTCTCTGTGGGTCCCTCTACTGACCCCACTGTGGTCCCTACTGTGGGTCCCTCGTCTATTTCCATTGTGGTCCCTTCCATGACTATGTCAGCCGGGCCCAAGGTGGAACCCACTGATTGACCGATGACCTGGGTAACCGGTTACTGTTTGCTTTATCATCTATAAATGAAGATGCCTCCTTCAGTTCTGGACACCACGAAATTCTTAGAGCTCTTTCTTTCAAATAGTCGCCTTCCTCCTTCCATATATATTTGAGTTTTCCTTCGTGGGTCTCAAGAAGTCAGATAAGTCTTATATAAATATTTCTTCTGTTTATGTCGTCTTCAGTCCTCCTTTCATATTTCTTCTGTTTATGTCGTCTTCAGTCTCCTTGCTTCGATTTCACTATATTCTTATAGTTTGAAATTATAAGCTAAGGGAATCTTCTTTATAAGAGGCGCTTTCATCTTTATCTTTTTATTATCAACAGTGTCATTTTGTTATCATAAAAGTCGCTTTCATCTTTATCTTTCTCTTTTCAACTTTCTTATCTTCAGCGTGGCAGTGTTTTGTTTCAATTCACAGTTAAAACAAAAATCCAAAAAAGATTTTCCACTTTTCTTTATGAAAATCAAAAATCCAAAAATAGTTTATTTGTTTAAGAGTTGTATTTGTACGTGTTTGTATACAATTTAGATACTATATGTCTGTACATTTATACATACCTATATTGTGTATGCTTGTATGTATAAAGTTTGTATTTACTGAGTGTACTGAGTAAGAGTAAAGTAAGATTGTAAAGTTACCAATAGTAATAAAAAGTTACTTTTTGGTATGTACTTCTATCTTTATCTTTTACATATCTCGGTTCTTCTGAACCTATATGTCATTTACATATAAAAGGTTTTGGATAAAAAATCTGTTTTCCAAATATATGTTCATCAAAAGGATTTCAATAGAAAACTCGTTTTCAATACTTTACTTTACCGCAAATCCCAAAAATGGAATGATTCTCCCGCAAAGGGATATATTTTACAGTTAAACTCCCATTTGGGATATACTTTATTTTATTTAAGTTATTGTTCGTTGTTGTGCTACTCTGTGTTGTTAAGTAAATTTAAAATTTGAAAAAGCCTTAGATTTTCCCGTTATTTGTATTATAAAATTTCAGGATGATCTTTTAAATACTAAATTTCTTCTCAGAATCGATTGTACTGCTGCTAAATTTATCTTACAAAAAGATGTTCAAAATCTTACTTCTAAATATATTTTTGCAAGATGGCAAGCTTTACTTGCTATTTTTTATTTTGATATTGAGTATATTCCTTGTTTAGCTAACAGCTTACCTAACCTTTCTTACTCGTGAATTTTTGCAGGGGGAATATGGACAGGGGAAAGGGAAAAGCTATAGTACCTAATTATCCTCCTAATCACCCTCCTCCTTTTTACAAAATTATCCACGATTTCCAGAAACAAAGAAGTCTGAGAAAACCTCATATACCAATTTAAGCCCATATATCTAGAAATCAATCCCTTTACATGTATGTTATCTTGATCAATCACCAGAATAGTTGGAGAACCTAGATCCTTCTAAGATTGCTCTTCATTATTGTCCTTTATACTCTCATTAGCTAGTTACTTCTAATAAACCCAGATATTTCTATGAGTTGGTATTACAAGATATGTTATCCTGCCAGATATTATATCGGTATAATGGTCCTGATAATGTTTTGACTTATCCAGAAAATTATGAAACTAAAGTACCTTATAGTAAGATGATTATTCACAAGGTGGTTACCATGGAAGAATATGGTCACCCTAATTCTATTAGAAAATTTACAAATGTTCAACCTCCTTCTGGTCTTTTCCCTATGGAATATAACTATTGGGATTATGTGGAAGCCTTTAATAAGGTTCTTTGTATAAAAATCTAGTCAGTCAACATTCATGGTTCCTTAGCATGGATTTACCTAGACCTTGTCAAATTCCAGTTTGGTTCCATCAATGGATGGGAAACTTTGGTCCAGAAATTGAGAACCTTCCAAAATATTATAAATCTCAATATGAACAATTTGCTAAACTTGTTCACAAATCTTTCAAGAATTCATTTTTCTATTTCATCCGGTTTTATAGAATTCTATGGATATTGTACTGGAATTTATGTTTTTATAAATATATTCATTTAGGATTAGTAGGTAGCTGTTAAACCTTTAACAAGAGATTGTTTAAACACTTCAATATTATTATGTCTAAGAGATACTAGACATAATAAATTTAAAGATTCTCTATTAGGAATAATAGAATCTAGTTTACAAACTTGACCTGTATATTTTAATTATTATCCAAAATTTTCATTATCCTTAAGTGATCCTCATCTTAAAGAAGCTTTGTGTTTAAACATAAAAACACAAGGATATGACATGAAAGAAGGATCCCAAAACATATGTATTATTTATAGAATTTGTTTTAAGGCTATGACAACAATTAATCCAAATGCTAGACTTGCATCAAGAAAAGGTAATACAACATTATTCCAAATAGACACAACTAAAGCTAATATAAAAATTCCTAAAATTATTAAATGAAAAGATATAGTTCTGCCAGATACTTGGAGATTAGAACATATAGTTCCTCCTAAGGTAAAGAAAAGATCTGCAAAAATAATTATAGAAGAAAATAATGGTGATGTTAGTATCATCTCTGGAAAAAAAGTACTTCTACAAGATTTATTTCAGAACATGATAAACCTTCTAGTTCTAATGTAGCTGGAATACTTATGTCAGAACATAATATACCTCATGCCTTATACACGGATGAACCAAGTTTCTTAGAAATGAAATTTAAAATTAATACCATAGACTTTGAACCAAATAGGAAAAAATGCTCTAAAGAGTTTATACAATAAAGAAATAAAAATTTTAGAGATTGGTATTTTCAATTATTTGATGAAAATCAAAGAACAGAATATAAAGGAACTTTATTATAAAGATTTAAAAATTTTAAAATAAGAAATGCCTTTTAAAAAATGGTTTAAAGAATTAGTAACACCTAGAATATAAGTACATAAAGAAACTGGAAATTGGGAAACAACTGATGGTAAAGTAATTTCTAGTAGACATCCTCCTTCAGGAAGTATTAAATATGGAACAATGGAAGCAATGTCCTTTGTTAAAACCGAATCTAAACAAGAAGATATGGCTATAATTATAAAACAAAATAATTATACTCATATGCATTTACAAACAATAGCAACTCAATTATCAAATATAAAAGATAATTAGTTTCCTAGACAGAAAGGAAAAGGAAAGGTTGAAGAAGAAATTCTTAAACCAGTATTAATTAAACCTCCAATTATAACAACTAAGTTTAATAAAAGAGCTCTTATAACAAAAGAATTTTTAGAAAGGTGAACAGGAAAATTAGAAGATTTAAAAATTAAAACTATTAAAGAAAATGAATCTGAAAATTTAATAAATCAATTTACAGATTTTATAAATGTAACAGAAGAAAAATCATTTACCTCAAATATTAAATTATTATCCAAGACCAACTCCTGCTAATATATTATTTGAAGAAAGTATGAATATAACTCTTTCACAATATAATGGAGAATATGTCTATGAATGGAATATTGATGGACACTCTGAATATCAAATAATAACAACATTAAATAACATATTAATATATGCTACTATTTGTAGAACAAATAATAATTCAAATAGACAAATTTCAAAAATTATAATTGTGGGATTCACAGGCCAACTTAAAGGTTGGTTGGATAATCATTTAACACAACCTCAAAAAATAGAAATATTGGGTGTTGTAAAACTAGAATCTAGTACACAGCAGATAAGAGAAGATTCAGTATATACTTTAGTTCAAATAATATTACATTATTTTGTCAGTAATATTAATCAACTTAAAGAAAGAATGCAAGAAATGAATATTAAATCTGAGATGTCCAACCTTAACACATTTCAGATGGTATAAGGATACATTTTTTACCTTATCATACCAAAAAGATGATTCAAATAATGATGTCTGGAAAGAAAGGTATCTTTCTGGTTTACCTACTCTTTTTGCGGAAAGTGTTAGAAACAAATTAAGAGAAATACATGTTACAATTCCTTATTTTGAATATACTTTTGGACAATTGGTAGGACGAGTTGTCACGGTAGGATTAAAACTTTGTAATAAATTAAATTTAAGAAATCAATTAAAAAACAAAAACTATTAGGAAAAAGAGAATTAGGAGAATTATGTCAACAGTTTGGAACAGTTATATCTCCAAAATATCCTAATAATAAGAATAAATTTAATAAAAATAAACGTAGTAAATCTTTTATTCCTTATAACAGAAAGAAAAGGACTACTAATTTAGAAAATAAACCAATAAAAGCTAAAAAGGATCAAAAGAAAATTAAACCTTTAATATCTAAACCAATAAAAACTTTAGTTTGTTGGGACTGTGGTCTGACAAGACACAGAAGAACCCAACACAAACTAAAAAAGATAAAAGAATTAAACATTACTGAAGAGGAAAAGCAAAGTTTAATTAATTTATTAGATGAATCAGATGATCAGTTATCAGATATTATGTTCTTTGATTTTCATCAAATATTTTAAAATACCAATCTCTAAAGTTTTTATTTCTTTGTTGTATAAACTATTTAGAGCATTTTTTCCTATTTGTTTCAAAGTCTCCATTTCTGAGAAACTTGGCTCATCCGTGCGTAACGCATGAGGTAAACTATGTTCTAACATAAGTAATCCAGCTTTTGAGATCTTGCGTTGTTTCTAAATGTATGTATGTATGTATGTATATATATATATATATATATATATATATACATAATCATATTAATACTAAGGTTATTTAATGCTTTACAAGTATCATATATAGGATTACAAGAACAATCATCTTCAGAGCTAGAAGAACTTCTAGATGAATATTCTGATTCTTCTACTTCTAAAATTTCTTCATCAGAAGTTTCAGAAGTATTTAATTCTTCTAATAAAGAAAAAAGAGATTCTTTTTCTTCATCAAGAATTTTTAATTCTTTAATCTTTTTTCTGAGTTTACATTGGTTTCTTGTGTGACCAGTTAGTCCACAATCCCAACAAATTACAGATTTTCGTTTTTCTGTATTAACAAGATTTTGTCTAGCTTGAGGTTTTGATTTTTTAGGAATTCTTTTTACCTTATCTTGTTTTGTAGTTTTTCTTCTTCTAAAGTTTCTAAAAGGTTGTTTAAAAAATTTTGTATTTTTGGGTCTTGTATTTAAAAATGGAGTTAACTGAGTTCCAAATTGTTGACAAAACTCTCCTAATTCCTTTCTTCCTAACAACTTTTGATTTTTAAGTTGTTGTTTTAAAGATAAATCATTACATAAACTTAAACCTTCCATAAATATTTCATTATGAAGTTTTCCAAAAGTATAATCATTCTAAGGAATGATACCATTATGTTTATTTCTAAGGTTAGTTCTTATACGTTATGCAAAAAGAGGTGGTAAACCGGCGATAAATCTTTCTTTCCAGAGTTCAGAACTAGAATCTTCTCTTTGAAATAATAATGTTAAATATGTATCATGATACCATCTATAATGAGTTAAAGTTGGACATTTTAAACTCATAATTAATTCTTTTGTTTTTTCTTTTAATATGTTTGGATCACCAACAAAGTGATGTAATAAGGTTACTATTAAAGTATAGACCGCAGCTTCATATGGTTGATTATTTTCATTAATTTTAGTAGAATTAATTATTTCCATTTTCTGGATAAGTTGGAGAATACATTAACATATTATGTAAGGTAACTAATATTTGATATTCAGATAGGCGGTCAATATTCCATTCATAGATTGCTCTACTGGAGTATGAAATTCCTGCGTTTATTCCCGATTCTTCAAGTAAAACAGTAGTAGGAGTAGGTCTTTGATAATAATTTCTAGTAGTAGGTAAAGGTTGAGCAGTTAAAGGCTTTTTATTAACTTCTACCTTTGCCATATTAGAAAATTGTTGAATAATTTCTTCTAAATTTTCAGATTCACTTATCAATTTTATAGATTCATTTATTTGTAAAGTACCTAATCTTTTTGCTAATTTTTCTAGAAATTCTTCATTAACAAAACTTTTAGTTTTGAAATTTTTAGTATTTTCAATTGGCGATTTTATTATTGCTGATGTTAAATATGGTTTAGTTTCACTTATTTTTTCTTTTCCTTTATCCCTAGGAAACCATTTATCTTCTAGGCCAGAAAGATGAGATGCAATGGTTTGTAGATGTAAATGAACATAATTATTTTGTTTAATGATAATAGCTGTTTCCTGACTAATTGTTTTTTCAAGAGGAACATAAGAGACAACATCAATATTTCCATATTTAATATTTCCTACGGGAGGATATTTACTTGTAATAAGTTTGCCATCTAAAGTTTCCCAAGTTCTTGATTCTTTAAAAACATTAATTTTAAATTTTAGTTGTTCTTTGTATAACTTTAGGTGGTACTATATTTTCTAATTTCCATGATTGAGGTATAGATATTTCATTCCAAGTAATAGTTTTTGGAATTGAAATATTAGCTTTATTGCAATCAATCTGGAAAAGGGTTGTTTTTCCCCTTACACTCTCTATTCCTGAATTAGGACTGATTCAAGTCATAGCCTTAAAACAAATTCGATATATGACACATAGTTTCCTAGATCCTGGAAGCATATCATAACCTTGAGTTTGTATGTTTAAAGCTAAGACTTCATGAATATTAGTGTAACACCCC